>ML101507.1:15927-38588 GCA_003697995.1 Taxidea taxus jeffersonii | reverse complement strand
TAACCTACCACAGTTCTAGTAATCATTTAGCCTAACACGAATCTAGCGAACACAAATAATTTACATATTTCTTAGTTATTCTTCTTAAAAGCTTTCTATTCCTTTAAATAACTTTCCCCCCATAAACATCTTCAATCTCACAAAAGAAAAGAAAAGTCACCAAAAAGAGAACTTACAATTTTAAGACAATCATGAACTGTTTTTCATAGCTCACTGCCAACAAATGTGTTAAACAAATTTAACATTATATATTTTGTTCCCAAGATCTTTCTTGGGAAAAAAAGGAGAAGAGCACCTTTAAATCACCTCTATTACCTCAACTATGTTATGCATGTGAGGAAGCAGGCGATCCATTCGAACTTCAAGCAACATCACAAGTGCCCGGCACACATTTTTCCGTACCTCTGGTTCTTCATCAGCAGCCAATGCAAAGAGGTTCTAGTGAATGAGAAACATTTTTTTCTAGTTAAGCATTCCTGTGCATTAGAAAGGTTTATACATAATAACAAGTCATCTATAAGTTACTAACATTTGGAGAAACCCTAAGAAGATATGGTACAAATAAACACTGTATTAACTGGCCTGCAATACTAGGTTATAAAACAATTAATTAAACATACGATGGTAACTGCCAAAAAGCATGACTTGGTAAATAATCTAAAGCCATTCTTTTGGAAAGACTATGACTAATTGTATTTTAAGGTAGTTTTTAGTTTTGGGGAATAAAATCATGTCATTAGAACATGGGACACTCATCTAGCTCACCCAGAAGATAATCTTTAAAATACAATTTATTAAAAAATAATATAATTTATTTTCCTTCAAAAGTACTGTGTGCCAAGGGATTATTTCTACCAATCCGGATTCTTAAGGTAGTAACAGGTACAAGTTCTTTAAAAGCATCAATAATGGGGAAATGGATGCTGAGTTTCCAACAACTTAACCCCAAACTGCTGTTGTTCACCAAGTCAATGACTGAATAAGCTGTAAAAGTAGCCATCGATCTTATGCTGTTTTTAACAAGTTTGTCACCCAGGTTAAGGGGAAAAAAAAGCACCTGAATAAACGACAGACTGTTTCATTTAATCTACAAGACATTACTATTTGATTTTACAGATAAGGAAATTTAGAAGTTACCTAACTTGCTAGGCAGGGGAGAATCTGAATACCGTTTTCATGGAATTCTAAGTCCACACTCATTCACTATATTAACAAGCCTCCACTAGAAGAGGTTGTCTTTGGTAGAGGTTGCAAAGTGAACATGTGAGAAGAAACAGTAAGCCTTCCCCCATCTCATTCTTGAGTTTTTTTCTCTGTGCATGCACACACACTTACACTTATTTAAAAGTAGTAAAACGATCATTAAAAAAATACATAAAATCCAAAGTGCCCCACAATCTTCTCTCAAAAAAAAAAAAAACATCATAGAAACATCTCCAAACTGAGGAACCTGAAAGCTTATTACAAAGGGTAAGACAATGGAGAAATTCAAATACCAAATGTGACAGTATGTGAAGTACTGTTGTGAAATTTTAAAAACTTCGACCTCTACAAGTCCTGCCCCTGCATCTGATGCTTTCAAAACTCTGTAGTTCCTTTTTTCTTTTTTAAAAGATTTTATTTATTTATTTGACAGACAGAGATCATAAGTAGGCAGGCAGAGAGAGAGAGGAGGAAGCAGGCTCCCTGCTGAGCAGAGAGCCCGATGCGGGGCTTGATCCCAGGACCCTGGGATCATGACCTGAGCTGAAGGCAGAGGCTTTAACCCACTGAGCCACCCAGGTGCCCCTGTAGCTCCTTTTTTTTTTTTTTTTAAGATTTTATTTATTTGACAGATAGAGATCAAAAGTAGGCAGAGAGGCAGGCAGAGATAGAGGAAGCAGGCTCCCTGCCGAGAAGAGAGCCCGATGTGGGGCTTGATCCCAGGACCCTGAGATCATGACCTGAGCCGAAGGCAGAGGCTTTAACCCACTGAGCCACCCAGGTGCCCTGTAGTTCCTTTTTAAAATCAGACACATTTTACATACATTTGATAGCCTTCATTAAATCTGATGATGTCTTAAGTACAAATATCTAGCTTTGTCAAGATACGTCTTAGGCACGTATTAGTAACCAATACATTTTCATTCATTATTATCACACTCAGCAAACATCTGCCCCCAATGAAAACAATGTTAATTAAAGAAATAAATGATCCACTTATTAATTTAGCCAACAGTTTTTGAGGGTCTACTATGTACCAGGCACCTCCTATGGAGGTTAACTCCTCTTGGACGGAGAACTGGCTGAATCTTATAGGATTATCAAGGAGCAAGAAAGTGTTCACGTGGTATTTAACACCAACAGGAAATACTTTAAAATGTTGGGAAACACGCTTACTCCACTTGCTTAGTATGGTCCTGTGGAATTTTTGTTTTCAGAGAGAATTTTATTTCTTTTATTCTCAATTACATTTCTGTGTTAAGATGTTGGGCTATTTATCCCTGTTCCTTTTTTAAGCTGTGAAACACTAAGAGGAAATATTACAACTACTTCTTCTAAGAATAATAATAGCTGTAGCGAACATGTAGACAAGCTTATTCTGTAGCAGGCACTGTTCCAATTTAGTTACAACAAATGTCTTCATGATGATCCAACAAGGTAGATCTATTATTGCCCTCATTTTACAGATGTTGAAACCGAAAACATCAGTTAAATAATGTGCGCAAGGTTAGCAGCTGTGGACCTAAGCTTTGCTTGAACCCAGGCAGTCTTATTCCAGACTTTTAGTATTATCCACTGCCCTCTACCTCAAGGTAGACTGAAGGCAGAAAATTTATTTATGTAACCCTAGCACCAAGCACAGTGCCTCATTTATAGTATGACTCAGTAAATATCCATTTAAGACTCACGTTTTAGTTTCAACTTTTAAATGGCTAAAAGTCAGAAATGCTCAGAAAGAAGTTTGTCAATTTAAGTGATGAGGAAAAATGATGACAGCATTCCCTCCTTCCTTCTTTTAATTTTCCAACAAAAATACTAGCAGGGTGGCCTCTAAAATTTTTAAGAATAACCAGGGTGGAGGGGAGGGGGTGGCGCATGCGTGCATGGGTTGCTCAGTCAGTTAAGTGTCTCACACCTGATTTGGGCTCAGGTCATCATCTCATGGGTATGAGATAAAGCCCCACACTGGGCTCTGCACTCAGTGGTTAGTCCCTAGAGATTCTCTCTCTCCCTCTCCCCAACCCAGGGTTGCTCTCTAAAAATAAATAAATACATCTTAAAAAAAAAAAAAAAAAACAACTGGAGAGGAAAACACAACTTTCATTTAATGAAATTCATAGTGAAGTGCTTAAAGAACTTTAACTTGTTCACAATTGCTGTTATCAAGTGGTAGTAATTCTGAAAAACAATTCTACTGCTTTGAGTTCGTGGCCAGAAAATGATGCTTGACCTTCTCCTTTTATCAAAAAGGTAAAAGGGCCTTTAAATGCTTACAGAGATTTAAGAGTTAAATTTTTCCCAACACCTCCAATTCTACAATGGAAACCAAAGGAAAATGAAGCACCAACCTTTTATTAGTTTGTGCCTTCAGATTCTTAATAAAGAGTAAGTTTAAGATTACTTAGACTCACCAATGTTTCATGTTTCAAATACTGAAAATGAACTGGGACACTCAATTTACATCTGGAATTTGAATAGTACATTCAAATAAAAAATTTCTAGTTAAGATATTAAGCACCCACAAACCATAATCAATGTTTGTACCTTAAGTTAAAAAATCAGTTTAAGAGAATTTTTTTATTTTCAGTTAACGAAAATCACAAAGTCTACACTGTATCCAATTTTACTACTAGCTGAGAAAATTTAACATTTTCTAACTTTCCCAAAAGCAAAAGGGGGGGGAGGGGAGACAAATCTTACCTCAATAAAAGAATCAATGTGCAACATCAGAGCTTGAGTCCTACTGATGATAAACTGATTGACACATGCAACGGCATGAGACCTAGAAACAAAATTTAAACTTTAACACATGCTCACTATAGCTTTTTTCTCTTTACAGAAGATTGACAAGAACTTAACCATTCCTCCATAAATTATGATGTATGTATAGCCATAAACGTGTTTGTACATACGTATATATGTATATACACATACACACCCTGAAAAGAATGAGTTAAGTTTCTTTGAATATTTAACACAGAAAATGAATGATATATTAAGTGAAAAACAAAGGTTCCAGAGCATTACATTAATAATTCTCTTAAAATGTTAAGTATCAGAAAGGGCATGTGCACATTTTTAATAGTAGATACCTCTGAAGGGTAGGACAGTGGATGGAGGCATACTGGAAATTTGTTTTATATACCTACAGATTTTAAAATAATGGCTATTTATTCCTTTTAAAACTAAAAATGATGAAGTGTATAGTTTTTGTGTTCAGATGGAGCCAATTCAACTCCACAGGAATTCCTAATGGCACTACCTTTAAAAATACACCCCTAAGCCAATCACTTCTTCCTTAGTCCAAAACTATCCAGATTACTCCAACAGGCTCTAACTGGTTTCCTGACATCCTTTACAGACTACACTACAACCTTTGAGACATACATGAATAACATCATCACATTACACCCTTGTTCAGGTTGCTCCCAAAACACATCATCTAACTTTTCCTACAAAAGATCAATCTTGTCAATTTAAGTGATGAGGAAAAATGATGACACTATTGCCCCCACCACCTTTTAGACACACATAAATAACATCACATTACACCCTTGTTCAGATTACTTCAAAAACACACAATCTACTTTCCTACAAAAGATCAGATGGTAAATATTACAAGACCTCTGTGGCAGCTTCATCCCCCACCCCTCAAGCACAACCTTTTAAAGTATAAAATCATTCTTAGCTTAGGTTATGGGCTCAATTTGGCCCCATGGGTCATAGGTTTGCAGACTACTGGCCGAGGCCTAGACCTTCCACTATGCTGTGGTTACTCCTACTCTCCTAACTTCATTTCTACTGTGCTACAGAGTTTTCTTACTTTGTCACTGTAAAAGGCTTGTCCCTAACTCCAGGACCTTTATACTTAGTATTACCTGTCTTATACGTCCTTCTCCTTGACCTTTCAAAGACTTGCTACTTTAACTTTGTTCAGGATCTCTGCACAAACATTACCTTTATAGAAAACCTTCTATATACAATACTGTGAATCACTGTCAAATCCTTTATTCTATTATTTTCCACAGTATCCATGAAATTATTCATCCTGTCTGCCTTTTCTGATAACCCAAGAGAAAAAGACAAAAGAAAAAGGTACTACAAACAGACAATAAACCTATGACAAGATGTTCAACATGATTAATGACAGAGAGGTAAACCATCAAAATTCATAATGAAACACAATTTTATATCTTACTGGTGAAAATTAAAATATATCACAATACTAAACGCTGTGCACCCAGAGAATCTTGTGCTTTGTTAATAGAGAGTATAAATTGATGCAACCACCCTGGAAAACTCTGGTGTTCTTTCCTTACTATTTGCCTTCCGTCCCAGAAATTCCTCCCCAAAGGTTTTATGTCTTCCTAGAGAAACTCTTGCAAATACACAAACGGAGACAAGCAAATAAATGTCTTCAGCAGCACTATTCACAACAGCAAATACATGGAAGCCACCCAAAAGCTACAAGGGGGGGTGGGGAGGAGTGGGGGCGGATAACATGAATAAACTGTTTAATCACCATGCCAAGTAGTATATACTAGTCAAAACAAGTGAGCTACTATGACAAAATATGGATGGAACCTTAGCAACATAATATTAAATTTAAAAAGCCGCCAAAAATTAAATTCATTAAATACTTTCTATAAAGTTAAAAACAAAGACATACACACACAGACATGCATTTTACATATATATGCAATACATTTATTTTTTAGGGATGCCTGGGTGGCTCAGTTAAGCATCTTGCCTTCAGCTCAGGTCAGGATCCCAAGGCCCTGGGATCAAGTCCAGCATCGGGCTCCTTGCTCA
The DNA here is from genome assembly GCA_003697995.1 of Taxidea taxus jeffersonii. NCBI lineage: Eukaryota > Metazoa > Chordata > Mammalia > Carnivora > Mustelidae > Taxidea > Taxidea taxus. Next base: position 32,573 of record ML101507.1, on the reverse strand, counting down.
GTAGGGAGCCTGCTTCTCCCTCAGCCTGCTGCTCCCCCTGCTTGTGCTCTCTCTGATAAATAAATAAAATCTTTAAAAATATATGTATATTTTTAACAATGCAAGGGAAGGAAAAAGTTGGGATGAGAAGTGGGTTGTTGTCATAAGATCTTAGCTTTTGTTCTAGGTGGTAGTGATCATTAAAAATACCTAATAAGTAACTAAAGACAAAATGGAAGTGGGCCATGACGAGAACATCATGAGGCAAAAACTATAACCCATCTTTGTGTACCTCTGGTAGGGTTTAAAAAATAAAATGGCTCTAATTTTTCAATTGCTTAGTCATGTGATGGATAAAACTACATTCGTTTGCCTCATTCTATATTTTCAAAGTTCAACAGTTATTGAGATGGAAAAAAGATTTTTAAGAGTACATATGAAATATCAGTTAAACTGTATAAATAATAAGTAATAATACAGAATAAAATCCTATAAAGATGGAGTTCAGTGTATTGCTAAAATATACAGCAGATACATTTACCCAAGTATACATTAAAATGGAAAAGTGTTTAATGGGTATGTAGAACAGATTTTCAAATGGGTAATAAACGAACATTCACTGAACGGAAACATTTCTGTATTACTGAACTCTACCGAGTTAAGTTTAAACAACTGACCAGCTACAAATATGTATTAAATTACAAAAAACTTTGTGTCCAGCAATAGTATACCAATTGCCAGGAATATGTTATTTGGATTTTTCTGTTACTCTTTTACTTGCTAAGACCTGGTCACAAAAAAGTGAGTTTCTTTCTTAGAAGTAAAGTAGGCAAATTATCACACTTTCTTTCATCACCTTACTTTAAAGATTAATAGACAACTTCCTAGGGAACGCGAACTCTATCTAGGTAACTATTTTGGGAAGAGTAACATTTTATTTTGGGCGTGTTACTACTTATTTGCATGGCACTACCATAAATGAGCATGTATCTCTCTGAGAACAACACTGAGTTAAGTACCATTTATGATGAAAAAATAACTAAAATTAAATAGAGGTAAAAGAAAAAGAATTAAATACAGAATTTAAGCGAGAGAAAGATGCCTGAGTACCCTCTGGTCACCATAATCTTTTCAATACAGCTTGGGATTTTGAGGTAAGCTCCAAAGGACACCTAAACGAACAGGCACAGCATATGCAGTAACGTTCATGCTGTTGGATGCATATCCTTAAACAACCACATCTAGGAACCCTCATAACTTCTACTTTAAATAGTAATACGGTTTTTGGTCATTCTACATAAAAACACGAAGCACTGACAATTATTAACAACAAAAAGCAAAGCAACTAACAATCAGAAGAGCAATGACTTTTCCACAGTAGCAATAAACAAAAGACAAGTTAGATTAAAACACATTAATTGGAGATGAGGAGGGAAAAAAAATAGTACGGCAGTTTGGGGGAACTTCTGGTGTAGTTACAGACAGGAGTCTTACACACTAAACAGCGTGAAAGCATCCTGTTAATTATAGCTTGACAGGATAACAGATGATAAGTTAGTCAAAGGTTAGATTAATATTTAAATGTAATCTTGCAACAACTATACGCTAGGCACCGTTCAAGAAACTAGGGATATATACAGGACAATAGAGCAGCCCAAGGTTAACTTCTGGCCAAGTAGGCCTACTATTTCAGAGTGTTCTAAAAAATCCTTCCACCTTCATGCTCCAAATGTTTTTAATTAGATGTAAAACTCTTAATCTAAAATTACTAAATAATCCAAATGTCATGTTGGAGGGTGAGTTAATTTATTACTGGCTACACAAGTACCTGATTTTTGGACTACTGTGCTTGAAGAACTGTAAAAATTTTGGGATCATGATGTTGAGCGGACGGTCCAACACATCACTATCTAAAATCTCAGCAGAATCTTCACAGATCTTCTGAAGGGCGCCAAATGCTCCCTGTGAAAGACATTTAAATTATTAGAACTAAAAATGAAGGCATTTTAAAAGCAAACTGAAGAATACTGATGAATTTATATGAATTAATGTTCTCAGTCCACATCAAATACTGCCTCATAAAATCCATAAATTTAGTCATCAATTTTAAGACAGAAATCACTATACCACTAAGTTATCTAAAATCTCAGTTCAAATATAATGGTATGTTTTATCTTAGTATTGAATGACTTAAAATCAGAGGATATTCTGGTTGGCAGAAACTATAGTAAAAAAGCTAACTTCTCCCAAAATATTCTGGTGAATTTTTACACTAAAGGGGCCAACCTAGCGCTCCTATACACAACATGCAACCTACTAATTACCTCAAACATCTAATTTACTGCTTATAATTCCACCAGTAGGAGAAACCTGGTGCTTATTTTCATGGTACAGTTAATTGACAAATACTTTCTTTTTAAAATGTGACTTATGGGGACGCCTGGGTGGCTCAGTTGGTTAAGCGGCTGCCTTCGGCTCAGGTCATGATCCCAGCGTCCTGGGATCGAGTCCCACATCCGGCTCCTTGCTCGGCAGGGAACCTGCTTCTCCCTCTGCCTCTGCCTGCCGCTCTGTCTGCCTGTGCTCGTGCTCTCTCTGTCTAACAAATAAATAAATAAAATCTTAAAAAAATAAAATAAAATAAAATAAAATGTGACTTATGCAGGAGCTCCATAATTTCATGATTACTGCAGTTTTAAGTTTTTATTCTTGGTAAGTGATTGTTTTTAAAAATACTCATCTCCTTTCATGTTACTATCACTATACCAAAGCACAATTTAAATTTTAATCAACTCTTACTTGATGGTTGAACACTATTATTATTTTAGTTTCTCTGTAATCTTAGTGTTTCTTAGGTATTATTGGAAAAAGTATATAGAGAAATTAAGTTTTTTTCTGGAGGGGGTGAGGAAAGTGTAACTTTACAGACCCCTTTGCTTACTCCCTCTCTTTCCAGTCCTTCCTTTCCCTCTTTCAGATCTGGCAACAAACTGCCAAATCAAAAGACCACTTGAAATTTTTTGTTAGGTTATTTCTTTAAAAGAAGCAAAATACCTAAAATGGTTTCCATTCAAAACAGATTTCTACACAAACTAAAAGCCCGGTAATAAAAGAGATATTTAAAAGTACTCATAAATAGGGGCACCTGTGTGGCTCAGTGGGTTAAAGCCTCTGTCTTCGGCTCATGTCATGATCCCAGGATCCTGGGATCAAGCCCCACATCGGGCTCTCTGCTCAGTGGGGAGCCTGCCTCCTCCTCTCTCTCTGCCTGCTTCTCTGCCTACTTGTGATCTCTGTCAAATAAATAAAATCTTAAAAAAAAAAAAGTACTCATAAATAGTGAGAAATCCATAGACTTCCTTTCCCATATGGAAAGGTTGTTACTGATCAGTGGCAAATAGGAGATTATAATCACTGCATGATTAAAGCTAAATTACATATACTTCAGCCATGTCATAAAATAAGAGGCACAGAAACAATTTAGAGAAGGCTGAAAGTGCTCACGGCTGGTAAATTTAAGCCTATTTTCGAAAAATACAACATTAATGGATTGACTGATTACATGTCCTTGTAGCAATTAGAGTAAAGAGGCTTCATAACTTAACAGTCGTTATAGATAACAATAAGATAGGGCGCCTGGGTGGCTCAGTGGGTTAAGCTGCTGCCTTTGGCTCAGGTCGTGGTTCCAGGGTCCTGGGATCGAGCCCCACATCAGGCTCTCTGCTCAGCAGGGAGCCTGCTTCCCCTTCTCCCTCTCTGCCTGTCTCTGCCTACTTGCGATCTCTCTCTGTCAAATAAATAAATAAAAAATCTTAAAAAAAAAAAAAAAAGATAAATGGTTACTAATGTAAAATAAGAAGGTAACTTGAAGCTTTCAAGTTTTTGAACTTGTATGAAGTTTTGAAGTTGTACGTTTCAGATCAAGTATTTTTTCCAAAGGTTACAAATACACAACATGACAAGAAAAATAGAGAACAAAATGTGAGAAGCATATTTCTTTACCTCACAAGTGTTGTAATCTTCAGAATCCAACAGGCTACAGAGTTTCGGTAGGAGGTCAGGCCAATTCTGCAATTCTCCCTTGGAGGCTATGGTTGTAATCAAAATACCTTGAAAGGAAACACATACCATTAGGGAATCTGACTGCATTAAGTCAGATACTGCCACACAAATGCACACACGTTCATTTAAATGGCCCACATCAGCCCAGGACCTCCAAATCACATAAATAATAACATTCACCAAGGACCTCTTTTCACCACGTCTATAGAAAAACCACAGCATAAATCAGAGGTTTCTAATCTTGTTTTCCAACACTTCGTTTACCTTCTTTTGTACTTTTAACAATTATCTGTACAAAAAACTATACAACTCACTCTTTTCCAACAATAACAAGAACAGTTCCACTCATTAAAATTATAGTTGACCCCTGAACAATGTGGCAGGGTTAGGGGTGCTACCCTCCAGTTGAAAATCGACACATTAACTGCTGACTCTTCAAAACTTAACAGCCTACTGCTACGGAAAGCCTCAATGATAACACAGCTGACTAACAAATTTTATATACATTTATTTTATATGGTTTTTACAATAAAGTAAGCTAGAGGAAATATTATTAAAAATCACAATACAGGGGCACCTGGGTGGCTCAGTGGGTTAAAGCCTCTGCCTTCAACACAGGTCATGATTCCAGGGTCCTGGGATCAAGCCCCGCACTGGGCTCTCTGCTCAGCAGTGAGCCTGCTTCCCCCTCTCTCTCTGCCTGCCTCTCTGCCTGCTTGTGATCTCTGTCTGTCAGATAAATAAATAAATAAACTAAAAAAAAAAAATCACAACACAAATACATTTATTGCTATCTACAGAAAAACCAATTCCACATGTAAGCAGACCCATGCAGTTCAAACCTGTACTGTTCCAAGGGTCAAACATGTTCCTTCTTTATAGAAATTGTACACAAAATAGTAGAAAGAAAATATACCAAAACATTAGCAGTGCTTATGTGATGAGTATCTGAATCTGGTAGTTTTTAACAAAAATGCGTAAAGCGAAAATCAGCTCTCTGACTAAGCTAGGATGGATCACAGTCAGGGACCAAGGTAGGGAGAATGAAAGTAGATGAACCATCAATGGCTAACAATCCTGTGTGCAACAACCCTTCTGGTGTGGAAAGACCCACACAGTCCTCCATCACTTCCCACTTAGAGGATCAAGGATGAATCACCGGCATCATCCTTGTTTTTCTCTGCCTTAGCAAATTTAACATGAGTAAGATAATATACTTCATTTGATGATTATAGACCTTTTAATACCATAATTAAGATTTGTATAAACTCTGACAGTAGGCAAATTACATACACTCTAAACTTCAAAATACTAATTTGTAAAAGTGAGAAAAAAGAAAAAGTGTTCTCTTGTTATTCTGAGAACTCAGTGAGACACACAAACAAAATGCCTGCCTGGCATACAGTAAATAATCAATTACTAAACAGCAAATTCTTCTTGTTTCTGTCTATAAATTGTCTTTGAATTTTTCAGATTTAGTTTTGAGAAGATTGCTCCCAGTGGCAAAGTGCTAAAAAGCCTAACGTTGTTAGCCAGTATGTACTCTGCACCAAAAACAAACAAACAAACCACCCCCCCAGAACCCCCATAAATTATATGGGAAGAGTCAATGATTGGTAGCATTTTTAAGACATAACCCTTAAAGGGTCTTCTAGTAAGATCAAAAAGCATCAAGGCTAAGGGCAGAGTTGCTTCTTCTTGCCAATTTTTCTTTCCTAACGTTAAAATTTTTAAGAAATAAGGGTAAAAGCAAACTCTGGATCTGCCTAAAGAAAACTAAGCATATCTTTAAAAAAAAAGCAGTAACAAAAACTAAATGCCAAGCTACAACTTGGCACTAACAGACTGCTGACATGCATTACTTCTGCTAGAAGAACATTAGAGAATGCTAATAGACCAACAAATTCAAATTTAATTGGCCCATATAGTTTCATCCAATCCCCCCAAAATCTTTTCCCCATATTATGTAAACATACATAAAAGATAGTTACCAAAATAATAAAATTACAAACCAACCACATACTCTTTAACAGGAGAAACAATTTTACATTTGTCTAATGGATTACCCCACAGTCAACAAAATGTAGTCTTCTCAAATAAACTTCCTTGGCAAGATTCCTAATATGTACTGTTAAGATTAAAAAGATTTGACAAGTCTGGCTTATACTCACCATTCTTTTTTACCATTGTCAAGAGAAGGCAGAACATTAGGAAGGTATATGAGAGTCCATCAGAATAAACTAGGAAATCCCTTTTCTCAAATCACAAATGCCCTCCATCCATCCCATTTAAAATCAGTGTTAATAATGCCAGTATTTAAGACTTGCATCTTTTGAGAGAAGTCACAGAGCCTTTGCTTTTTAAGTAAAAGATGTATTGGGTACTTTTCAAACCCACCACAAGACAAAAAATACAAAAGTAAGAACATTCAATGAAAATGATTTAATCATTATGGCAGTTCTTAACTGACTTCCATTCAACCAACCTGCCAGATTAATGGAAGCTTTCCAGGTCTTTGTGAAATTTAGCTGCTTTAAGTCCCATGGCATACTGAATGCTGCCCTTTAGTAGGCCACTCTTTTAAGTCCTCTTGCCTATTTCTGCATCCATGAATGCTATCACCAACTATCACCAACAGTCAGTTGTGTTTACTCCCAAACCTATTTATACCAGCTATTATATTTAAACATTTTAATTCAGTATTACATAAACTGATAGTTCTTTGACTCAAGTTGAAAACTGAAAAGACTCAAAAATTGCTGTAATTAGATACAGATAAGCAATTATTAAAAACAGGGATAGAAAATAGCAAAACCTAATGTCCTATTCTTAAGTTGTTTCATGAAATTTTCTTTCCACATAAAGAAAGTGAAATGAAATTATACCCTATGTTTACTATACATGGAAGTCAGATAGTAAGGAACTCAAAGAAAAGGCCCTAGTCCTAAATTAGTATCATTTGTTTATGTCTCACTTGATGAACTTCGATTAAGCAACTACCAATGACTCTGGTCTCACTAATTAAGGGCTTTTACTATAAATAACAAACTATTTCCAAAGCACTTGAAAGTGGCAATGAAAAACCCCCATCTCCTCACAATTCAACACAATATGGATGACAAAAGTTCCTATGAGAATAGTCTACCATCTCGAAAAACAACCTAGTTACAAACCGGATAAGCAAAACTATGTAACAATGTAACTTACCTACAGTGGCTCTAATCAAAGGAGAGGAGTCACCAATATTGTTTAAACATTCACTCTTAATAAAGTCTGTCACACCATTTGGGAAGTTCTGGAAATGCGCTTTCACGTTATTCTTTAAAATGAGACCACTCAATGATCTTGTGGGTTCATCTGTAATAAAACAGCATTATTGACTTTTCAAGTAGTTTTCATTTCAAAATATGTAAGAACAGTAACTTTTAAAATACTTATATTCAAAAATTGATGGCAACATTCCAGTAATTTTGCTATAACCAGGAAACAGTATCATAAATGATTATCAGAAGATTAGCTCCACGATCTGTAGCTCAGAGTTTCTCAACCTTGGCATTACTGACATCCTGGCTCAGATAATTCTTTGCTGGGTGTTGTCCTGTGCATCCCATGATGTTTAGCAGTATTACTGGCCAGAGATGCCAGTATCATCTTCCCAACGTATAACGGCAAAAATCTTTCCAGATAATGTCTGGACTGTTGGAGAAGTGGAATGGGTGGCAATGGGGGGTGGGGAGGAGGGCAATCTGCACCTGGTTGAGAACCACTGACTTAGTTTAAGAGTTAATTTAGTTTACATATGGCCACTGTACTCAAGCTTTATTGGCCCTGATACAAACATCAAATTACAGATCTGGAAGTATTAGTGACTACAAATATCCTATTAAAAAAATTAAGTGGACAAAGAATACATGGGATCACCTTCACATATAAATAAACTGATGTTCATTTATATCATGTTTTTCACTTGACTCTGAGCTAAAAAAAGAAAAAGGGTAAAACAGTTTTAAAATTTCCAGAAGTTAAAAACAGCATTTACATAAGTTTAGTCCATAGATGGGTGTCAACAAATTTTTAAGAAGAAATTTAATACTAGTAGAATGTAACTGATGCTTTATCAATTGGCATCACCATCAGTATTAGTAATAGTTAATATCTTTTAAAGCTTATTAGGTACTAACACTACTAAGTACATTTCAAATAGTGTGCTTTTAATCCTCACAATCTCATGAGACAGGAGTTATTATCCCCATTGCATAAATGAAGAAACTGAGGGCTTTGCCAAAGTCACACAAGGCTATTAAGTGCGGAAGCCCAAATATGAATCTCAGGAGCCTGGCTCAAGCCTAGACTTCGATGCATGCTGCAGTATCATCCTCCTTAAGACTGGAAGACATGAAGAGCTGGTGTGGGGAACAGAATATGCTATTACAGCACTACTGTTCTACAAATGCTATTTAAAAAAATTGAATACTCTGGGACGCCTGGGTGGCTCAGTGGGTTAAGACTCTGCCTTCGGCTCAGGTCATGATCTCGGAGTCCTGGGATGGAGCCCTGCATCCATTTGGCTCTCTGCTCAGTGGGGAGCCTGTTTCCCCCCTTCTCTCTCTGCCTACTTGTGATCTCTGTCAAATGAATAAAAATCTTAAAAAAAAAAAAAAACTATACAAAAAGATTGAATACTATGAGCTTGTTCTAGTTTGCAGTATGTTCCCATAGTCTGATTGGCACCGAAATATCCCAGGGTGATGCATACCGATGGACAAAAGGATAGCAAAGTTTCTCTGCACATAAACCTCATTCAGGTCATCGCAGCAATATATTCTAAAACCTTTTATGTCACCGTTTAAAAACTTCTTTCTGGTTTCAATTACAACCTATTCCAATGAATAACTTAAAACGAAACAGAAACAGTTCTAAATTCTCTTGCAAGTTTAAAGCTGCCATAAAATAAATGAATAGCCAGATTTTTAACTTCTTCAAGCAATAATCTTTTTGTTTAAATTAGCCCTTAGTAATTCAGTCATATAATTTTATCTTAAATGGTATTTGTTTATAAGAAATAGTCATTATTGTTTTTTTACAATAAATGCTGTAAGATGAAGAGTTTTAGTAAGTCACAATACAAAGCAGAAATGACTTAAAATTAAATCAGAGAGCCTGCTCTCCTTCCTTTCTCTTTGCCTGCCTTTCTGCATACTTGTGATCTCCGTCTGTCAAATAAAATAAAATATAAAAATCTTAAAAAAAATTAAAAAGTATTTTATATTAAAATATTTACTTAAGGTAAAAAACATGTCCTGTCCTAAATCCAAAGAGCCACCAATCAACCATTTACTTAAAAAAAAAAAAAAGTTGAGGCTTTATTTTGTTGGACTTCAATTTGCTGTTAGATAAGCTTATCTCTGAAGTCTCTTCCAGACCTAAAATTTTACTCCATAACTCAGTGTCAACAAATTCACCAGAGGATGGTGGACAGATTACTAAGTAAGGATTTCCATTTAAAGATGTCACTTATGTTCCTTCACTAATATGATGACCCCAATACCAGTTTTGTTTAAAATAAAAAACTAGACACAGTAAACTTGTGTCCCAAATAAGACGCAAGAATATTATGTTACACAGATGTTAAGCTCCTATGTCCTTTGAGAAATGGTGACTAATGAAATGAAGGTAGTCACCCATCCTCTTTTGCTTTTTGAATTTGGTGGTTCCTTTTAAAAATACTTATTCTTACATCCCCAAAACTTCAAGAAAGAGTATAATATTCTAACAATCTCTAATATTTGGAATTTAGGGTGTACACACAACATGACAGAGTAGATGGCTTGGTGAAAATAAGTTTAAAAATTTTCAAGTAGAACAATTTTAGAAAAATTCATTTACTAAATACTAAGTTCTTTAAACAAAAGAGTAACACTGATTTATTATTATGTAGGAAAAATAAAACTTCTATATTAAGAAAAAATATTAAGTATATTTAAAAAACTAAGAATATTAATTGCTGAATTTAAATATATGCTGAAGGAATTTCTAGTTTCTTAAAACCTAGATTTAGGAAAGTTTTGAAGTTTCCACTACATCCCTCAAACACAAATTAAAATCCCTAAAGTTAACCATAATATTTAAAATTAATTAAAAACAAATCACTGTGCTCTATAAATTATCAAAATCTTTTTTTTTTTTTAAGATTTTATTTATTTGTCAGAGAGAGAGGGAGAGAGTGCGCGAACGAGCACAGGTAGACAGAGAGGCAGGTAGAGGGAGAAGCAGGCTCCCTGCCCAGCAAGGAGCCCGATGTGGGGCTGGCTCCCAGGATGCTGGGATCATGACCTGAGCCGAAGGCAGCTGCTTAACCAACTGAGCCACCCAGGCGTCCCTAAATTATCAAAATCTTAATAAACGTAAGATCAATGAGGGGTGCCCCGGTGGCTCACTCAGTTGAGTGACCAACACTTGATTTTGGCTCAGGTCATCATCTCCAGGTTCTGGAATTAAGCCTGGGTGGTCAGCTGGAAGAAGTATACCTAAGGATCCTCCCTGGCCCTCTCCCTTTGCCTCTCCTCCCACTCATGCCAGTGGCTCTCTGTAAAATAAACGAATAAATCTTAAAAAAGAAATTAGTGAGATTTTACCACACCTTAAGGCCATTAACCCCCTAGAGCTTCAGAGATGAACCCTTACAAATGGTTTGGTAGTCTAACACAGGCATTATATAGCTGAGAAAAGCAAGACAGGTGAAGCAGTGTCACTAAGACTTGCTTCCCAACTTCAAGTGCCCTTGTTTTTTTTTTTTTTTTTCTTTTTAACTAATTGCTCTGTGGCTCCTGAAACACTAATCACTGAACAGCATATGATGTTTACATTTAGAGGCCAGTTACTCCATAGTATTTGAGTGCCTTTTGTGCATCTGACAATGTTTTAGGAAGGGAATCTTCAATAATCAAGTAACTCTATGAAGAATACCTCTCACTACAGTGTAAGTTCCATGACAGAAGAGATTCTTATTTTGCTCTTATTGCCCCTGAACCTGGAAATGAAGTGGTGCTCAACAATATTTGTGAAATGAACAAAATCTACTGGGACACATGACCTGTATTAGAAACAATCAAATGACCACACCATTTAAAAAATAAAACTAGTTAAAAAATAAATAAATAAAGCTATTTTTCCAGGCTTTGAAGTGGCATAAAAAATAATTTAAGATTATTGTAGAAGAACAGTTAATGAAAAAATTTCATTATACTGTTCAGTATACTGTTAGAAGTTTAAAAAAAACACCACAAAAGTTTATGAAGAGAATGATCCCTATTATAGTCAAATTTTAAAATGTATATAGCCACAGAAGACTGTAGAATTCATTTATCAAGAGTAATAATAATTCTCTCTGGGTGACACGACTAAGTTAGTTTACATTTTGATTATATGAACTTTCAATTTTTTTTTCTGTACCCACATATACTTAATTAGTAAATCCTACATTCAATCTGTGTATCAAATCAATCTTTATGACATTCATGAATAAGAGTTCAAGCAAAACACCAAAGCAGACTTTGAAACACTCTTTTTAGGCACAAAATATGAGGGAATTTATTATAAAACACCTAGTTAACAACCTAATGCTTATTAAGCATCTAAATACTTAGACTCAAGTCTCTGCTCATTCCACATATGTAAAGCAGTAGTTACTACAAAATGCAAAACCTTTAAATTAAAATAACTCTCAGCCTATTTTAATAGGTCCTGAAGACCTTTCCAAGTAGTTTTATCAATACAAACCTTACTTACCTTCAGATTTTAATTTTGTAAGAACAAAAATCAGGTAGTTGTTAAAATCTGGATATTGATTGAGTTGTTCCAGTTTCTAGAACAAACAGTAGTTAAGGAAACTTCTCAATGTAATCTAAGGAAAAAATTAAGCGTTTTAATCAAGAATCCCTTTCATGGTATTTTCAATCTAGCATTTTTTTCTCAAGAAGAATAAAGTTACCTTATTAAAATCATCAACCTCACCATGAGATTTCTTAGGTGCTTTATGACTGAAATATTAAACTTACTCTTTTATATCAACTATATTCATTACAACATTAGCCAAGTTCCACCTTCAGAACGTTCAACATAGCAAAAAAACTTTCAAAACAGAATTTTGGATTTATTTGAACTTTAAAAACCTTAATTAGAAGGGTATTTAGGTACAAAAATGACAAAAATGAAAAGCATTCCAAAGAAATAAAATCATTTAGAGAAATTAACTTTATAAAAGTGCTTTTACTAGACTCGTTTGTTCCGGAGTTAAAAAACTGATTATAAAATGCCACTCATACACAAGTCTACTTATCAAGTCTTATTACATAAGGTCAGTATGAAATTACTGAATTGCAATAGTCTAAAAATTGTTCCCCCTCCCCAAGACTTACCATTTCTGGTAACTTAAATTTGCAGGTATTTCATTCTGTTGGCAGTCAACAGTAACATCATGTTCTATTATATCTTTCTTCACGCCCTCTTAACCTCTAAAACCCTTCTTAATAACACTCCTAATTGTGTTTTATTAGACAAATATTCAAATGTTTTTACTGAGATCTAAATTTTTTAAAACTAATCCCATGTTACAAACTCTAGGTACACTGTATTAGCTATTTATTTCATACTAAAATACCCTCAACAGTTAGTGGTCAGAATTAACTAGCAAAAGACGTTCTCTAGAAAATTTCCAAAGTCTACTTTTCTTGACCAAGAAAAACCCAGTGGTTTCTTTCTTTAGTGAATGGCCAATATTAACAAGCTGATGTGCTAACTTTCCAAAAATACTTCCTGGTAAGATTTACTTTCTTACAACTTGGGCCATCTATCCATATTACTAATAGTCTTGCAAAAGGTGCTCAAGCCTATACAGAAACAACAATAAAATAAATGCTTTCCTAAGGACACACAAAAGAACAAAGTCATTCATCATTAGGCACTCTGAAAATACAAAGCAATGTGTACTTTTAAATACTGTTCACCTACTGAAATTTAATTTGTTCTTTATGCAGCAGGCATTTCATGCTCCAGGCACACAGAATAAACTGTAAAATTGTCAGCCCAAGCACAGTACCAGGCATATAAAAGGTATTTAATAAATATGTACCAAAATAGAAAATAATGATATAGAGTGCTATAGAGGAAATTACAAGGTGGTTATAGGCTTGGCTAACTTAAGAAATAACTGTGTCATACAATTACCTGTAATTCATTAAATATCTTGTCATTCCTACAGCCATGACAACAGAAATTAAGACTGGGCTACAGCAAGGTTTCAGATACAAGGTCCAACACACTCCAAAGCTACTATTCTTACCTCAGTACTAGCAGTAGCATTATCCTCTCCCGTTTTAAATGAGCAGTATATTAATTAAGAAGTTATGTACTTTCTCACCTATTTAAAGTTTTAACTTACAGTAGCAATGCAGTACTTTGACTTCAACTTAACCAGAGTTTCTGTAGGAACTGTACATAATTTCACCTTAACAGAGTATTATATTCAAATAAGCCCGAACTGCACTAAAGAGCTTGCTTACCAAATTCTAGTTCTGTTCACTACCAATAAAAATCAAATTGCTTCTGCAACAACAGCAGACTTTTAAGTTTTTTTAAAAGAATTATTTAGCCTCAAAGTAACAGGGATAAAAAGCTTATTTTTGACTGAGTGAATCTGTCTCCCTTATCGTATCCAAAAAGAGCTATTTGTCCACCGTTCAGGGCACCAAAGACAGCACACAGCACAGGTTTTCCTGCTTCTTTTAACCTTTTCGGGCTCTAAAACCGTAGCAATATGACTGCTACCCCAGCAAACTCGGTAAACACGGAGTTAATTGAGCAGTCAGCCTTTGAGCCAAAAAGACTATCTCCCTCAGGAGCCAGGAAACTTGCAACAGGTGTGAGCAAGAGCAGCCCCGGGGTGAGACCTGAGACCCCCCGCCACTTGTAGGTCTCCAACACTTTGAGGGCAGGGCCCTCGAAAAAACCCCAAACCAATGCCGCGGCAGTTTAAACCCCGCGCCAGCTCCACCCCATTTCTGGCCCGACGCTCGGCCGGCGAGTTCCGTCTCGCACACAGCGCCCTCCACCCAGACTCTTGCTCGGACCGCCGCCCCTCGGCGCGGGGCGCATTGTGTGGGGTCGGGGGTCCACGCCGCACCCGGGGCGCCCGCCCGCGCCACTCTCCACCCCATGGGCAGGTCAGCGGTGGGCAGGCGGGGACGTGGCGGGCCGGCGGGCGCACATGTCGCGATCGCGGGCGGCGGCCGAGAGCCCCCGCCTCCCGCGGGCCGGAAGCCGCGGTAGCGGCGGCACCCCGGACCCGGGCTCGAGGGCCGCGTGCGCGAGGCGCCGGGCAGGAGCAGCGGCGGCGGGCGGGCCTCTCCCCGCGGGCGGGCGGCGGGCGGAGGGCGGAGGGATCCGGGGAGCGGGAGGAGGGGGAGGGGCGGCGGGAGCTACCCGGCCGCCGGGAGCGGGCCCCGCGCGGGGCGAGCTGCGCGGGCGGCGGCAAGGCCTCGGAAAGGATACTTGTTGCACGGTTCTCTGGATGGTGGTGTCTGGGGACTGGGACTCCTTCAGCAGCTGCAGGATTTGCTGAAGCCCTTGCTCGTCAGGTTTCCACTCATACTCCATCTTGGTTTGCTGCAAATAAAGCCAGACACAGGAAGAGACGGAGCAAATGTTACTCCCCGTGCACAGGCCCGAGGGCTTCCCGCGCCGAGCAACCCCCCTTTCCCCTCCAGAACGACCCCTTTGCTCCCCAGACATCTCGGACCTGCTTGGGGTGGCCCGAAAGAAGTCTCGGACGGCGAAACCCGGGGGGAACTGATCCTAGCAGCTCGGCCGCCAACGTCTGCTGCTGCTGCCGCCGCGGCCGCCGAGCGCAAGGAGCCGACCAGACTGAGTCACCGCGAATTTGCAATCTGGCCCCTAGATCCGCTCACGGCAGCCCCCTGGGTCCTAGTGCCACGCAGTTTTCTCCAACCCAACCCAAATGGAGTTCTGTCCAGATTATTGCTGATTTAACCATTCATCAGAAGTTGAGTTCTTACCCAAACCCCTGCAAAACACCTGAAGAGATCTGATTTTGGGTATAAGTCATTTTAAGTTAACACGGTGAATAATGAAGAATAACTGGAATAGGGAAAAAAGCCTGATAATTCCCGACAACTCAACAATACTTAGAAAAAAAAGTTTACATTTCAATTTGACATACATAGCATTAATATTTGGTCTAAAATGTTAAAAATGTAACCACAACCCACACTTCAATAAACACTAAATGTTGCATTGACATTTGCAGAACGTGATTGAAAAAACTGCATTTTTCATAAACTTCTGATCTCAAGTAAAATAAATTCCATCTGAAATAACCACATTTCACAACTAAGGACTTTGGGGTGAAGGACAAAAAAAAATAATGTAATTTTATAAGTGGATCGTGTTTAATTCCATTAAAGTGTTCTCACATACATTTTCTCATTTCATTCTCAAGCCAACCTGGGGAGGTATTATTAGCCCCCATGTGCCAATATGGCTCAGAAAGATCTGAGCAAATTACCATAGTTAATTAGTGAAGACTGGGCGAAGTATAGGTTTCTTAAGCTAAGAGTTACATCTGCTACAATCAGTTGAAACTATATCAATTACACAGTTTTATTAAAACATGCTTAAAACAAAAACAGAACTTGAGAATCAAGCATGAATTATTTGTAAAAATCAAACAGTATGATGAAAGATTATTTCATATGGCTTTATTATTACATGATGGTTTGACAGATGAAATGACTCCCTTCCTAGCAGGGGTTAAAGTTACCTGACCTTACCGTGTGTCTCCAGTTAGCATTGTTTTTCTTTCTTTCCTCCCCCCCCCCCCCCCGCTTTTTTTTTAAACCTTTCCTCTCTCCTTCACCCTTATTTTCTGGTTAATATCCTGTAGTGAGGCTTTGCTCACCACCTCCTACAGACTCCCTGAACTACCCAAAATGAAAACCCAAAAACAAAAATAATCTAGACATGTTATCTGTTAATATTGTAGTTTAGGGACGCCTGGGTGGCTCAGTTGGTTAAGCAGCTGCCTTCGGCTCAGGTCATGATCCCAACGTCCTGGGATCGAGTCCCACATCGGGCTCCTTGCTCGGCAGGGAGCCTGCTTCTCCCTCTGCCTCTGCCTGCCTCTCTGTCTGCCTGTGCTCAGGCTCTCTCTCTCTCTAACAAATAAATAAATAAAATCTTAAAAAAAAAATTGTAGTTTATTCCAGTCTTCACTCTGTGTGCTTATATGTACATTATATTTCATAATAATAGGGTTGTCCTGTTTTTTTGCCCACCTTCATATATCATTAAGTATTTACTCAAAGTGTTTTTTAAAAACATGATTACAGGGACGCCTGGGTGGCTCAGTTGGTTAAGCGGCTGCCTTCGGCTCAGGTCATGATCCCAGTGTCCTGGGATGGAGTCCCACATCGGGCTCCTTGCTTGGCAGGGAGCCTGCTTCTCCCTCTGCCTCTGCCTGCCTCTCTGACTGCCTGTGCTCGCTCTCGCTCTCTCGCTCTCTCTGACAAATAATAAAATCTTAAAAAAAA
>ML101507.1:0-15827 GCA_003697995.1 Taxidea taxus jeffersonii | reverse complement strand
AGGCATACAATTAAATGGATTATTACAAACTGAAGATGCCTGTGTAACCAAAGCCCACATCAAAATATAGATCATTACCAGTACCAAGGTTTCCACTGTACCCATTTCTCAGTCATCCAAAGTAATCCCTATTATTAATTTCTATCATTATAGATCTCTCCTTCCCTCTTAACTTCAGAAACTTGTTAAAAATTACAAAAATTGGGGGCGCCTGGGTGGCCCAGTGGGTTCAGCCTCTGCCTTCAGCTCAGGTCATGATCTCAGGGTCCTGGGATCAAGGCCTGCATCAGGATCTATGCTTGGCAGGGAGCCTGCTTCCCCCCCTTCTCTGCCTGCTGCTCTATTTGTGATCTCTCTCTCTGTCAAGAAATAAAATCTTTAAAAAATATTTTTAAAAAAATTAAATTATAACAAATCAAACAACATGGCTGTACACATAAAGTTAATTCAATCCTACCTCTAAGCTTATGTCTGTGATAGAATCCATTTTAAATTTGATATGAATCCTATTATACCTTTCTCTATTCTCTAACATACATAAAGTTCTGGTTTGGTTTTGTTTTAAGATCATACTACAAATTATTGATGCTACAGCTTTTAAACACATAATATACCATTCATTCCTGGCCAACATATAGATTTAACTCATTTTTTAATAGCTAAATACGGGTCTTTAGAATGGATAGAACATAATTTGTTCAACCACTTAATAGGCTTCCAGGATGCTTGTACTTTTTTTCTTTTTTACCCACAATAAACAACACACACAAAATAATCTTGTACTAATGTCTGTACACAATAGTGGCAACTCGGTGGGATTATTAAGCCAAAAGTATGTGCACTTAAAAATTTCTAACAGTTATTACATTATTTTCTAAAAACAGTTATGCAATTCACACTCACCAACAATATGAATGTCTCCCCTATCTTCACCGCACATTCTTTTAATTTTTGTGAATCTAATGGGTAAAAATTTAATTTTTCCTGATACTGGGGCACGGGGACAGGGGAAGGTTAAGAGGAGGGAACCTAAAAATCTGAACTTTAGTTATGAGCTGGAGCTGCAACCATGCACCTCACACCAGTGTAGGTGACATTTGGATAGCCTACTTAACTCCTTAGCCACGCTTCTGAATAAAGGGAAGTTGGGGCCAATAGCAGCCAGTCCAAAAGGCATCTTCATCACACCCATCCTGAGGATGAGTGCCTCATAATATCATTATCATGCTTCTGTCTTTATACCTGCATCCAAGTAAGTAGAGTCCTTTTTTCCCCTAAGTTTGTATTAAGAACACTTAATTTGATGATGGGATAGGTAGAACGAAGATAAACCATTCCCTTACACCTACCTCAAGTTATTGGGAACAAAAGATGCTCAAAAATATGTGGTTAACTGCTTGATAAGAGAGAGATCTGAAGTCTCTCTTCAGATTTTGAACTTCTATGCCATATTTTTCTTATTGTGGTAAAATATACACAATATAAAATTTAGCATTTTAACCATCTTAAGCTGTAAGGGCATTAAGTGCATTCTCATTGATATGCAGTCACAACCCTTATGTCCAGAACTTACCACATTTTTTAAAATTTTTTATTTTTTTTAAGATTTTATTTATTTTTATGTCAGAGAGAGAGGGAGAGAGAGCGAACGACAAGAGGCAGAGTGGCAGGCAGAGGCAGAGGGAGAAACAGGCTCCCTACTGAGCAAGGAGCCCGATGTGGGACTCGATCCCAGGACGCTGGGATCAGGACCTGAGCCGAAGGCAGCCGCTTAACCAACTGAGCCACCCAGGCGTCCCCAGAACTTACCACATTTTAATAGCCATTAAAATTAGGAAGAATCTTCTGCTAGGGTGGCCAGAGGGATCACAAATCTAGATAACATCAGAAGTACTTCAAGCTAACCAAGGACACCAGAATTCTAAGGCAGAACTCATTATTTAAATAGTAAACTACATCCATAATAAATAGGATATCAAGATTAACACTGGATGTTCTTAATTACAATTCTTTATATATGCTGAAGACTATTATCTATGTATTTCAAAGAAGGGAAGTAGTGTTTCAAATTTTTCTCTTTTAGAGTATGCAAATCATGCTGATTGGGCCATGGCATTCCATGGGGAACACCCCCCAGCAACCAAAGGCTCTTCATTAGTCAAGACAGTTATCTGAACTAGCTAGATAGAAGATGACACCAAAATAGAAAATAGTCTGCTAAGTTACTATACGATACCATTTGGGGCCTTTAGCAAATGAAAGACTCCCAAACCGTTAAGAACTTAAAAGTACATAAAAATTTTGAATTTTGCCAGAGCTGAGAATCCTGAGAGGTAAAGACACTGGTTGAAAAAAGTAAAAATAAATCTAGTTTCTTCCCTGCTGGAGGGGCTGTAAAATATAGTTTAAAAAGCAGATGGGAGGTCTGGACTCAACCAACCTAAGTTTAAATCCTACTTCTTCCACTTAGTAGCTGTGAAAACCTGGGCAAGTTAATCTCACTGAGCTTCAGTTTCTCAACTACAAAATAAGACTGTATCAACTCTATAGTAGGATTATATGTACCTGCCTGGCATATGGTATGATTTGAAATATAGTAGTTTTTTTAAAGATTTATTTGTTTGACAGAGAGTACGAGCAGGGGGAGGAGCAGAGGGATAGGGAAAAGCAGACTCCCCACTCACCAGGGCGCCTGTTATCATGACCAGAGCCTAAGGTGGATGCTTACCTGACTAGGCACCCAGGTGTCCCTGAAATATAGGAGTTTTACTTGTCACATCATTGGTTTTCTACAAAGATAAAACTTTCTGCAAGATAAAAATCTAACTTCTTTTTCACAGAGGAGGCCATTCATGATCTGGTCCATCACCTCTAGGAACAGCTTTCTCTCATGACTTAACCTCAAACTTTATGCTCCACCAATACCAACTGAGTCTCCCATACCTCTGAGCCTCTGAATAGGATTTCCTGATTGGAATGTTCTCTTTACATTTGACAATTTGGCAAACTCCTTTGCACTCTTCAGATGAGCTATGCTCATCTATTCAATTTCTAAGTATTTACTGAGAGTCTTCCTTGGCACTATGATTGATACTAGATACTATTTTTCTTTCATGGTATTATTCCAGGACCTCCCCATAAGACTTACATGTTTTTTTCATTACAGATCTAAAGTTTATAGCTATTGCCATTTTGGAAACTATCATATTATATTATAAATATTTCCAGGTCTGTCTTGGCAACAGATCATGTGTTTTTTCAGAGGGACAGTATCTTTTTGCTCTCTTTGCCTAGCAGAGTCTGATTCAATAAATATTTGCTGAATAAATACTATTGCTGTTGCAATTAATTCAACTGAATATTAAGCTGAGCAACTACCATGTGCTCAATGAGCAACAAAGATTCAAAGGTATGTAAAATACTGTTCTTACCCCAACTAAACTCTGATTTAATGAGAGAGACAGATGTGTGGTCTGTGAATGATATGAATAAGGTGCAACAGGAAGAGAGAGGAACACAAATATATTTGGCCAGGAAAGAGAAAAATGCTTTACCCCCTCTTTGGTTCAGAGGTGTTTTTTTCCTTCTAATTTCAATTACATTCAAAAAAATATTTACTGAGGAGTCAGATGTTTCCACCTATATGGTGAATTACAAGAATGTGATAAATACTGCTGTCATTGACATAATTTCCCAAAATAGTGAACAACTTCAAAGAAAACAAGACATACTCTTCCTTCAATAGTATAGTAGTTTTATTCTTGGAAAACTCAACATTTAATTAAAATCCTGCAAAAAATTCCTTATGTATATGTAAAATTATGTTAGGCTTTAGGCTGACATTGTTTTCACCTACATGACCATCTAGTGGGATGGTCAAAGATCATTCAGGATTTAAGATAATTCTTAATGGTGAACATCTAGAATCCCTCAGCCCCATCAACTAAATGCCAAGAGCACTTCATCAATTCTAAGACCACCCTCTACCCCCACCCCAGAGAGCAGCACTATGGTAGGAGAATGACTATGGCAGAACAAGTACAAGGGCTGGGGGACATTAAACTTACCCCTTTAGGAAGTCAGAAAAGAATCTCCCTGAAGAAATGACTTTTTGCCCGAGACTCTTAATAGGAATTACCAAAAATGAAAGTGAGAGGCGGGCAGGGGCTAGGAGCACCTCACAGCCATGTTGAGTTAGCATACATACTAAGGCTAACAGAAAGCTTGTGAAAGGGGTCATAAACTAATAAAAGACACGATCAAATAAAAATATGGAAGAGAATTACTATTCCTAAGAAGAAGAAATGATAAAGGAGAGGTTAACTTTCTGCTCTTCAGTATTATGTTAACTTTCACAATAAGCACAATATTTTCCTAACAAAAAATGATTTCTATATAAAACCCATCAAAGTGGGAAATCAGTGGAGGGCAGAAGCTGCAGGAGATCTAACTGTCCAGTCTGAATTTAAAATGGAGTTCCAGGAGCCTGGGTGGCTCAGTGGGTTAAACTGCCTGAATCTTGATTTAGGTTCAGGCCATGATCTCAGGGTCATGAGATCGAGCCCCACCTTATACTCTGCACTGTGGCCAGGAGCCTGCTTAATTAAGATTCCCTTTCCCTCTGCCTTTTCCCTTTGCCACTTTAGCTATCTCACTCTCTACAGATTGATAGATAAAATGGAGTTCCAATCTCAGAGTTTTGAGTTTGAGCCCCATGTTGGTTGCAGAGATTACTTAAGTAAATAAACTTTAAAATAAAATAAAATAGAGTTCCAGTTTGTTAGGGGAAAGGCTGCCATCTTTCACAGAGCCAGAATACTACCAAAATATCTGGTACTTATATATTAAAAGGATAAACACATATATTATTTTGTCAATAATACCAATAGCTTAAAAAAATACCAACATCTAATGTTTCTGAGAACCAGTCAGTGTCCTAAGCACTCATATATGCTAATTTAATCCTCAGAACTCTATGATGTATTAAAATTACCTGTATTTTGCAGAAAAGTAAATTGAGGCACCAAGAAGTTAAATTACTTGCTTTATTGTGTAAGGTTAATTACATAATAAACAAAGCCCTGATTCAAACCCAACTAATCTGGTTCCAGAGTCCAGTCTGTAAGCCTCTGATATACTGCCTTTCTAACGGAAACATCAATTTCTGTAAACTGGTTAATCATAAATAAAACCATTTGTATTCTAAAGGAATAACATATATTTGATACCTTGGTCATGAGGTAAAAGAGAAAAGTAAAAATCATATTTCACTATTGTAAAATAAATAAAGCAATAAATAAAGCAATATACATATCAGGAACATATAATAAAATGGAATATTTCAATAGTGCTGAGTAAACAAATTCAAGATATTCTAAATCTAATCTTTACAACAATGCTTCGTTGTAACTAGGTGGGTAAGTATTATCTACATTTGACAAACAGATACAACAAAATACGACTTAAGTCATTTGCTGAATGTGAATCAGATCTGTAGACTTCCAAAGTCAATGTCTCTTACACTGGCTTTTTACAAAAAGATGCTATGATGAGCAAGGAAGAAAAAAAAACCAAAAACAGAGATATCCAAAGGGCTACGAGGAAAATAAAGATACCTAATAAAACCTTCATGAGAAATCAAATCAAAGTTCAGGTACGAAAGAAAAAAAAGCCAAAGTCTAAAGGTAGCAGATTATTAACTTAAAAAATGAGGTGTTTTAATGTCAAAGAATCAAAATGTCAACTGGCTTGTTAAATTATAGCTATCAGTGAATCTCCTTTAAGAGATTCTATAAAGTAATCAGCAATCAAGGCTCAAGAACGAGAAGCAGAAAAGCAAATCCAACTGCACAGCCCAAGCTATTTGAAAGGCGCTGGAACAGATTAAAGGGGAGGGACCATAGCATACAGCTTCTCTGATGTTACAAGGCGTGAGGCACGTAATAGGTTTTAAATCATCCCTGATCGATTGGAGTGAATGATCTAGCTCACCACATGGAAGGATTATGCTAAAAGGCTAAAATTATAATCCTTAGGCACTACAATTTATTGTCATCTAAAAGCAAAAAAGATTAACAACAAAAAAGAAAATGGAAAACAGGTACTAAGAGAAACTTAAATAAATACATTCTTAGAGTGCTCTTTCAGGAAGACCTTTAAAGATG
This sequence comes from Taxidea taxus jeffersonii, assembly GCA_003697995.1. NCBI lineage: Eukaryota > Metazoa > Chordata > Mammalia > Carnivora > Mustelidae > Taxidea > Taxidea taxus. Next base: position 9,663 of record ML101507.1, on the reverse strand, counting down.
ACTAGACATGTGACTCAAATACTTTACAAACATAAAAAAAAAAAAGGAGTCTAGTATCAAAGTGAACAGGTGATAAGGAAAACTTGATCTCAAAATCCAATTCAATCTACAGCCAGGTACTTCCTAGATACTTCAGCTCATTTAATATTCACAACAGCAGTATGAGGTAGATATTAACTCCATTTTATATTAACTGAGGTTGAGAGAGGTTAAGTACTTGCCTGGCCAGTTTGTGGCAGATTGGGCATTCAAAACCAAATCTGTGTGATTTGAAAGTTTCAACGGTGCCTAGTAATAACGGCAACCCTGTTATCATTTATGGAGCACTTCTTATGTGCCAGTTATTACACTAAGTGCTTTAAATGCATGATCTCACTGAATTCCATGAATAGGGACTATTATCATTTCCATTTTCCAGAAAAGGAACAGGCTTAAGTCAAGTTAACGAATGCATCCAAGGTCACAAAGGTCATAATGAACAAAGGTGGGACCTAAGCCCAGCCATACCTGACTTCAGGGCCTGTCCACTGAACCATGCTGTAGTATTTTTCTCATTCTGCCACTTTCATGAACATCTGACTAACCATTAACAGAACTCTTGGGTAGACTTCTTGAGTAGACTTCTTTTTTCCTCTCTATTCCATACATAACCAAAAATTCAATAGTTCTACTGGTTAGTATCTACTTTCTTCAGGTCAGGTGTGGTAACTGCACCTTGCTTTTCAGAGTTTAAACTTTCCTTTCCAGAGTTTACACTTTTCTTTTTTTAAAGTTTTATTTATTTAAGTTGTCTCTCTACCTAATATGAGGCTCGAACTCATAATTGTGAGATCGGGTTACATACTCTTTGAAATGAGCCAGTCAGGCGCTCCAGAAAGTTTAAACTATTCATTTTTATTATTTATTTATTTTTTAAATTTATGGACTAGTTTATTATAAAGGCACAATATCAAAATATCTTTAATACATAACTATTATCTTTAATCCACAGCCCAAGCACAAAAATTACATTGGTTTAAAATGATATTAGCAAAATGTGTTCATTACACAAAAATGTGTTCTTAAATTTTGTCTATACAGATCAGGAAACTATGGTTCTCTGTACTAAGTCATCTCTATACATGAAATTTGGGTTAATTTTTTAGTTGAAAATAGTTGGCAATTAATTGGTATAGTAAGGATATGCAAAATGTGCCCGTGGGGGTTGTTTATTAATATTGACCTTAAAAAACTATATGGTTGATTTGCATATTTTGGTCTGATGTCTTTGTGAAGCTTTTTTTATTTCTTTCAAAATGGTAAATTATTTATTTTTATAATTAATTTCAGAGATGGAGGTCAGTGATTCATCAGTCTTACAAAATACCTGGTGCTTATTGTATCATATGCTCTCCTTAATTCCATCACCCAGTTACCCCATCTACCTTCCTCCCCTCCCCTACAGTTCAGTTTGTTTCCTATGATTAAGAGTCTCTTATGGTTTGTCTCCCTAATTTCATCTTGTTTTATTTTTTCCTCTCTTCCCTGATGATCCTCTGTTTAAAATTCTACATATGAATGAGTTCATATAATTATCTTTCTTTGATTGACTTATTCTGCTTAGTATAATGTCCTCTAGTTCTATCCATTTCACTGCAAATGGCAAGATTTCTTTTTTTGATGGCTGAGTAGTATTCCATTGTGTGTGTGTGTGTGTGTTCCATTGTGTGTATACACATACACATATATACACACACATCTACACACACACATATCATATCTTTTTTTTTTTTAATCCATTCATCTGTCTATGGACACCTGGGCTCTTTCCATAGTTTGGCTATTGTGAACACTGCTGCCATAAACACTGGGGAGCAGGTGCCCCTTCAGATCACTACATCTTTAGGGTAAATACCCAGTAGTGCAATTGCTGGGTCATACAGTAGCTCTATTTTAAACCTTTTGAGGTACCTCCATACTGTTTTCCAGAGTGGTTGTACCAGCTTGCATTTCTACCAACAGTGTAAGAGGGTTTCCACCAACAGTGTAAGAGGGTTTCTCTTTCTCTGCATTCTCTTAACACCTGTCCTCTCCTAACTAGTTAATGTTAGGCATTCTGACCAGTGTGAGGTGGTATCTTATTGTGGTTTTGGTTTTATTTCCCTGATGCCAAGTGATGTTGAGCGTTTTTTCATGTGTCTATTGGCCATTTGTAGGTCTTCTTTGGAAGAATGTTTGTTCATGTCTTCTGCCCATTTCTTGATTGGATTATTTGGATTACTTGTTCTTTGGGTGTTGAGTTTGATAAGTTCTTTATATATTTTGGATACTAGCCCTTTATCTGATATTTCATTTGCAAATATCTTCTCCCATCCTGTTGACTATTTTTTGGTTTTGTTGACTGTGTTTTTGCTGTGCAAAAGCTTAATGAAGTCCCAATAGTTCATTTTTGCCTTTGTTTCATTGCCTTTGGAGACATGTCTAACAAGAAGTTACTGTGGCTGAGGTCTAAAGAGGTTGCTGCCTGTGTTCTCCTCTAAGATTTTGGTGGATTCCTGCCTCACATTTTGGTCTTTCATCCATTTTAAGTCTACTTCTGTTTATGGTGTAAGAAAACTGTCCAGTTTCATCCTTCTGCATGGTGGCTGTCCAATTTTCCCAACACCATTTGTTGAAGAGCCTGTCTTTTTTCCATTGGATATTCTTTCCTGCTTTGTTGAAGATTAGTTGACCATAGAGTTAAGGGTCCACTTATGGGTTCTCTATTCTGCTCCATTGATCTATATGTCTGTTTTTTGTGCCAGTACCATAATGTCTTGATGATTACAGCTTTGTAATACAGCCTGAAGTCCAGATTTGTGATGCCACCAGCTTTTTTCTTTTTCAACACTCCTTTGGCTATTCAGGCTTTTTTCTGGTTCCATACAAATTTTAGGATTGTTTGTTCCTGCTCTGTGAAAAATGTTGATGGTATTTTGATAGGGATTGTATTGAATATATAGATTGCTCTAGGTAGCATAAGCATTTCAACATTTGTTCTTCTAATCCATGAGCATGGAACATTTTTCCATTTCTCTGTGTCTTCCTCAATTTCTTTTATGAGTGTTTTATAGTTTTCTGAGTACAGGTCCTTTGTCTCTTTGGTTAGGCTAAGATTTCTAGGTATCTTATGGTTTTGAGTGCAACTGTAAATGGGATCAACTCCTTAACTTCTCTTTCTTCTGTCTCATTGTTAGTGGATAGAAATCCAACTGATTTCTGTGCATTGATTTCATACTCCTGCCACTTTGCTGAATTCCTGTATGAGTTCTAGCAATTTTGTGATGGGGAGTTTTTTGGGTGTTCCACATAGAGTATCATGTCATCTGCAAAGACTGAGAGTTTGGCCTCTTTGCCGATTCAGATGTCTTTTACTTTTGTTGTTGTTGTCTGATTGGTGAGGTTTGGACTTTTAGTACTATGTTGAACAACAGTGGTGAGAGTGGACATCCCTGCTGTGTTCCTGATCTTAGGAGAAAAGATTTCAGTGAAATCTCGGGGTAAATGATATTCACTGAAAATGATATTCACTGTGGGCTTTTTGTAGATGGTTTTTATGGTATTGACATATTCCCTCTATCCTTACACCGTGAAGAGTAAATTTTAATCAAGAAAGGATGCTACACATTGCCAAATGCTTTTTCTGAATCTATCAAGAGAATCATATGGTTCTTGTCCTTTATTTTATTAATGTAGTGTATCACATCGATTGATTTGTGGATGTTGAGCCATCCTTGCAGCTCAGGAATAAATCCCACTTGGCCGTGATGAATAATCCTTTTAATGAGCTGTTGGATCCTATTGGCTAGTATCTTGATGAGAATTTTTGCATCCATGTTCATCAGGGATATTGGTCTGTAATTCTCTTTTTTGTTGGGGTCTTTGTCTCATTTTTGGAACAAGGTAATGCTGGCCTCATAGAAAGAATTTGGAAGTTTTCCTTTCATTTGTTTTTTTCTTCTTCTTCTTCTTCTTCTTTGGAAGTTTTCCTTTCATTTGTTTTTTTCTTCTTCTTCTTCTTCTTTTTTTTTTTTTTTTATAAAACAGCTTCAGAAGAACAGGTATTAATTCTTGTTTAAATGTTTGGTGGAATTCCTGGGCTTTTGTTTGCTGGGAGATTTTTGATTACTGCCTCAATTTCCTTGCTGGTTATGGGTCTGTTCAGGTTTTCTATTTCTTCTTCCTGGGTCACTTTTGGTAGCTTATCCTTACATATATACGTCTCTAGCAATGCATCCATTTCTTCCAGATTGCCTAATTTGTTGGCATATACTTGCTCATAATATGTTCTTATTATTGCTTTTATTTCCTTGGTGTTGGCTGTGACCTCTCCTCTTTCATTCATTTTATTTATTTGGGACCTTTCTCTTTTCTTTTTGGTAAGTCTAGTTAGGGGTTTATCAATCCTACTAATTCTTTCAAAGAACCAGCTCCTAGTTTCATTGATCTGTTGTGTTCTTTGGGTTTCTATTTCATTGATTACTGCTCTAATTATTATTTCTCTTCTCCTGCTGGGTTTAGGCTTTCTTTGCTGTTCTTTCTCCAGCTCTTTTAGGTGTAAGGTTAGGTTGTGTATTTGAGACCTTTCTCATTTCTTGAGAAAGACTTGTATTGCTCTGTATTTCCCTCTCAGGACCACTCTTGCTGCATCCCAAAGATTTTAAACAGTTGTATTTTCATTTTCATTTGTGTCCATGAATTTTTAAAATTCCTATTTCCTGGTTGACCCATTCATTCTTCAGTAGGAGCTCTTTTGCTTCTTTTTATTTCCTAATTTCCTCCTGTGACTGAGTTCCAGTTTCAAAGCAGTAGTCTGAAACTATGCAGGGAATGTTCCTAATCTTTTGGTACTGGTTGAGACCTGATATGTGACCCAGTATGTGATGTGGTCTGGAGAATGTTTGATGTGCACCTGAGAAGAATGTGTATTCTGCTGCTTTAGGATGGAATGTTCTGAATGTACCTGTGAGTCCATCTGGTCCAGAGTATCATTCAAAGCCCCTATTTCCTTGTTGATCTTCTGCTTAGATGATCTGTACTTTGCAGGGAGGGGGGTGTTAAAGTCCCCTATTATTATTGTATTATCATTGTGTTTCTTTAATTTTGTTAATTGGCTTTTCCCATGTTAGAGGCATAAATATTTACAATTGTTAGATCTGCTTGTTGGAAACACCCTTTAATTATGATATAGTGTCCTTCCTCATCTCTTATTACAGTCTTTGGTTTAAAATCTATTTTGTCTGATATAAGGATTGCCACCCCAGCTTTCTTTTGATGTCCATTATCATGATAAATGGTTTTCTATCCCCTCACTTTCAATCTGGTGGTGTCTCTGGTCTAAATGAGTCTCTTCCAGACAGTATATGCGTGGGTCTTGCTTTTCTTTTCTTTCTTTCTTTCTTTTTTTTTTTTTTTTAGATTCCATTTATTTATTAGTTAGAGAGAGAGCGAGCACAGACAGACAGAGAGGCAGGCAGAGGCAGAGGGAGAAGCAGGCTCCCTGCCAAGCAAGGAGCCCGATGTGGGACTCGATCCCAGGACGCTGGGATCATGACCTGAGCTGAAGGCAGCCGCTTAACCAACTGAGCCACCTGGGCGTCCCTCTTTCTTTTTCTTTTTTTTTTTTTTAAGTGAATCTGATACCCTGTATCTTTTGATTGAGGCATTTAGCTCATTTACATTCAGAGTAACTACTGAAAGACATGAATTTAGTGCCATTGTATTATCTGTAAAGTCACTGTTTCTGTATATTGTCTCTGTTCCTTTCTGGTCTGTGTTACTTTTGGGCTCTCCCTTCACTTAAAGGATCCCTTTTAATATTTCTTGTAGGGCTAGTTTAGTGATCCCAAATTCTTTTAGCTTCTGTTTATCCTAGAAGCTTTTTATCTCTCCTTCTATTCTGAAGGACAGCCTAGTTTAAACTTTGGTATAAGACACTGCATGTGAGATTTGTGGTAACCAAGACACTGTATGTGAGATTTGTGGTAACCATAGGGGAAAAATCTGACAGATTATGAAAAAGGAATTAAAGCATACCAATATAAAACATCATCAAATCACAAAGGAAGATAGCAAGATGGGAAGAAAGAAACAATCTACAAACCAGTCAAAAAACAATTATCAAAATGGCAACAATATGTCTTTACCTATCAATAATTACTTTAAATGTAAGTAGATTATATTTGCTAATCAAAAGACAATGGGAGACTAGATTAAAAAACAAGATCCAACAATATGTTGCCTATGAGAGATTTACTTCAGTTTAAGAACATACACAGACTGAGGTTGAAGAGACGGCAAAAGATATTTCAAGTAAATGGTAACCAAAACAGAACAGGCTAACAATGCTTATATTGGACAAAATAGACTTTAAACTACTTTAGACCACTAAAAATGATCTAAACAAAGAAGTTCATTACATTAATATAAAAAGGTCAATCCATTAAGAAGTTATATAATTACTGTATATTTATGCACTCAATATCAAAGCACTTACATATAATGTAAACAGAACTAGAAAGAGAAATAAACAGCAATATAATAATAGTTGGGGACTATAACATCCCATTCTCAACAATGGATAGATCATCCAGACAGAAAATCAATAAGGAAGCAGTAGATTTGAACAACATTATAAAACAAATGGACCAAAAGAGGCAGAATACATATTCTTCTCAAGCGCACACGGAAAACTTTCTATGACAGATCTTATGTTAGACAATGAAATGAAATGAAATATGTCTCAACAAATTCAAGACAGCAATTAGATCAAGTACCTTTTCTGATCACAATGGTGAAACTAGAAATCAGGAATAGAAAGATGGAAAATTAACAAGTACATGGAAATTAAACAACACACTCCTGAACAACCCATGGATTAAAGAATAAAGCAAGAGAGAAATAAAAAAATATCTTAACACAAATGAAAAGGGAAATCCAACATTTCAAAAGTTATAGAATGCAGCAAATGCAGGTTTGTTTTTTTTTTTTAAAGATTTTACTTATTTATTTGTGAGAGAGAGAGAGCATGAGCACAAGCAGGGTGAGCAGCAGGCAGAGGGAGAAGCAGCCTCCTTGCTAAGCAAGAAGCCTGATGCAGGAGTCGACCCCCAACCCTGGGATCTTGACCTGAGCCAAAGGCAGATGCTTAACCGACTGAGCCACCCATGCACCCCAGCAAAAGCAGTTCTAAGAGGAAAGTTTATAGTCATAAGCACATATATATATCAAGAAAATGTATCAAACAACATAACTTTATACTTCAAGGAAGTAGAAAAAGAAAAACAAAGTAAGGCCAAAATTAGAAAAAGGAAGGAAATAATAAAGATTAGAACAGAGATAAATAGAATAGGGATTAAGAAAACAATAGAAAAGATCAACAAAACTATGAGGTGATTATTTGGAAAGATAAAATGGACAAACCCTTAACTAGACTAATGAAAAAAAGGGAGAAACCAAATAAATAAAATTATAAAAGAAAAAGGAGCTATTATAACTGATACTACAGAAATACAAAGGATCACAAAAGATTACTATGAACAATTATATACCAGCAAATTGGACAAGTTAGAAGAAATAGATAAATTACTAGAAACATATAACTACCAAAATTGAATCATGAAGAAAGAAAATCTGAAGAGACTTAAAATAAGTAAGGAAAATGAATAAAGTTAATTCCAATAAAGAAAAGCTTAGGACCAGATGGTTTCACTAGTGAATTCTACCAAACAAAGAAAAATTAACATCAATTCTTCTTAAACTCTTACAAAAAACTGAAGAGAAGGGAACACTTTCGAACTCATTTTACAAGGCCAGCAATTCTTTGATAGTAAAGTCACGTTAGGACACTAGAAGAAAACCATAGGTCATTATCTCTGATGCATATAGATGTAAACATTCTCAACAATTACTAGCACAATGAATTCAACAGCATATTAAAAAATCATACACCACGATCAAGTGGATTAATCCCTGTGATGCTAGGACAATGCAACATACATAAATCAATCAATGTGATATATCACATTAATAAAATGAAAGACAGATTATGATCACAGGAATGCAGAAAAAACATTTGACAATATTCAATTTCCATTCATGGTAACTCTCAACAAATTTGGTGTACAAGGAACATATCTCAACATAACAAAGATCATCTATGACAAAACTACATCCATGACAAAACTACATGTAAAATGACATGCAATAGTGAATGGCTGAAACCCTTTCCTCTAAAATCACGAACAAAATAAGGATGCCCATTCTTACCACTTCTATTCAACATAGTACTGGAAGTCCTAGCCAAAGCAATTAGGCCATAAAATAAAATAAAATACACCCAAATTAGAGTGGAAGAAGTAAAATTGTCTCTATTCACACAAGACATGGCTTTATACATAGAAAATCCTAAAGACTCTATCAAAAACTAATAAATGAATTATTCAGGAATCCAGTGCATTTCTATACACCAACAATAAAATTATCTGAAAAAATTATCTGTAATTCCATTTATAACAACAATAAAAAGAATAAAATAAGGATGGGAAAGATCTGTACACTGAAAACTTTAAGACACTGAATAAAAGAAATTAAGGAAAACACAAGTTGGTCTTGGCAATGATTTCATGGGTATGACACCATAAGCACAAGCACCAAAAGCAAAAATAAACTTTTGACTACATCAAACCAAACAGCTTCTGCATAGCAAAGGAGACCATCATCAAAATGAAAAGGTACCCTTCAGAATGGGAGAAAGTTTTGCAAACCATTATCTGCTAAGGAGTTAATATCCAAAATATGTAAGAAATTCATACATCTTAATAGCAAAGAATCCAAACAATTTGATTAAAAAAAAACTGGGCAAAGACCTGAATATACATTTTTTCAAGGAAGATATTCAAATGGCCAATAGGTACATGAAAAGATGCCCAGCACCATTAAAGCAAACACAAACCAAAATAGCATAATACCTCAAACCTGTTAGAATGGCTATTATCAAAAAGAATAGAGATAACAAATGCTGGCAAGAATGTGGAGAAAATGGAAGTCATATCGATGGGAATGTAAACTGGTACAACCACTCTGGAAAAACAGGATGGAGGTTCTTAAAAACTTTAAAATAGAACTACCATATGATCCAGCAATTCCACTTCTGTGTATTTAACAGAAGCAAATAAAATCACTATGTTGAAAAGATAACTAAGGCCTCATGTTGACTGCAGCATTACTTATAATAGCCAAGACATGGAAATAAATGTGTCCATCAACAGATATATGGATAAAGAAAATGTGATATACAATCGACCCTTGAATACCACTTTGGATATGAACTATACGGGTTCACTTAGGTGCAAAATTTTTTTTATATAAATACTATAAATGTATTTTCTTAGTAACACTTTCTCTAGCTCACTTTATTTTAAGAATAAAGTATATGTATATAGAATACAAAGTATGTTTTAATCAACTCAACTTTTTATGTTATTGGTAAGGCTTCTAGTGAACAGCAGGCAATGGGTAATTAAGTTTGGAAAGAGTCAAAATTATATGTGTATTTGTGACTGCACAGTGGTCAGCACTACTAACCTCCATGTTACTCAAAGTCAACTGTATATATATAATGGAATATTATTCACTATAAAAAAC
>RCUC01129725.1:0-67971 GCA_003697995.1 Taxidea taxus jeffersonii | reverse complement strand
AGAGAGAGAGAGAGAGAGAGAGGAGGAAGCAGGCTCCCTGCTGAGCAGAGAGCCCGATGTGGGGCTCGATCCCAGGACTCTGGAATCATGACCTGAGCTGAAGGCAGAGGCTTTAACCCACTGAGCCACCCAGGGGCCCCGAATGATGGTATTATTAACAGAAGGAGGCTAGTTGGTAAAGAGCCCATGATGAGGTGATAAGACACCCAACTGAAATCATCGTGTAGGAAGTTACAGATTTAGGACAAGCACTTGGGAGTCCCTGTATATTTGGAAGTTATAAGGTTATTGAACATTATAGCTTAAAGGGTTCCGTCTTAGGTTGGGCTCCTGTAACAAAATACCACAGAATGGCTGGCTTAAGCAGCAAACACTTATTTCTCACAGTTCTGAAAGCTTTGAAGTCCAAGATCAGGGTGCTGGCAGGTTCACTGTCTGGTCAGGGCCCTCTTCCTGGTTTGCAGACAGCTGCCTTCTTGCCATTCTTCACATGGTAGAAAGAGAGGAAAAGGAAGCAAGCTCTTTTGTGAGTCTTATGAGCCCCTAAGCCCATTCCTGAGGGCTTCACCCTCATGACCTCATTATTTCCTCAAGGCCCCACCTCCAGATACAATCACATTGTGGATTAGGGCTTCAACATATGAGTTGGGGAGTGGGGAGGAAGGAGTTCAGTCTATAGCAGGCTCTTACAAAGTCATTTGGCTTTGATTTTTTCATATAAGGAGTTGAATCTGAGTGGGAGGTCACATAGTAAGAACATTGTTAGTAACACAGTTAGAAATAAATTTTTATTTGCTGACTCCAAGGCCAGCATTCTTTCTTCACCATATAGCCTGTCTATGACATCAACCCAGAGCTTACAGTGGACCCTGTAGTGGTAAGAGTTAGGAATATAAGGAGGATCTGCTAATGTTATGATAACTAATTTTCATTATTTAGTGACTTAAAACAACACAAGTTTATTATTACCAGTGTGGAGGTCGGACTTCTGAAAATGTGTCTCATGGGGGTAGGTGACAGCAAGGATATATTCCTTTTAGAGGCTCTGGGGAGAATCTGCCCCTTGCCATTTCTAGCTTTTACACTGCCACATTCCTTGTTTCACAGCCCCTTTCAGCAGTGGCATCACTCTGACTCAGCTTCCATTTTCCCGTTTCCTCTGACTGTGATGGTCCTACGTCCTTCTTATACAGATAATCCAGGATAATCTTTTCATTGCAGAATTCTTCCTCTTCCTCTTCTTCTTCTCCTCCTCCTCCCCTTCTTTCTCCTTCTTCTTTTTTTACATGAGAGGGAGACAGGTGTATGAGGGTCTGAGGGGGAAAGGAGAGAAAGAATCTTAAGCAGATTCCATGCCCAGCAGGACTTGAACTGACAACCCTGGGATCATGATCTGAGCTAAAATCAAGAGCTGGATGCTTAACCGACTGAGCCACCCAGGCATCCCTCATCTCAAGATTCTTAACATCATCATATCTGCCAAGTCTCATCTGCCATGTAAAATAATCCCTGTTGTGTCAGGGATTAGGATGTGGACATCTTTGGGAATCATTGTTTTGCTTGCCTACCATACTGATGATGATGAGCAGTTTTACTAATTAACCATGGTGAAAGAGACAATGCCTACCGTACTGATGATAATGATTAAACTAATGAAGACAATGAGAAATAGTAGCTACTATCAATATTTCACTTGCTCCCCAAATTACTTCTAGTATTTTGTCAAAGAAAATAAATTCTTCTGTCCCAAAACATGTATGAAGAGCAAGGCTGGCCTAATAAGGGGATTGAGCTGATTTGATAAAAGTTTCTTCACCCTGCCGATGAAAATGGCTTCTTTCACAGGGCTGCCTGGAAACCCCTGGAATGTAGTTTACATTAGTCATCCTTTTGATTCAAGCATTGAAAGGCTAGTAAGAATGCATTTATGTTTTCTGGAGAGAAACCAACTATCAGCCTAGCACAAGTGACTGTTAGGAAAATCAGTGAGGCACTAAGATGATGTGAAACAAGACAGGTGGGTTGTGATTTAGAATAAGGTAAAGGAATTGTTCATATCAGGAGGTGAGTTTTCATATGTGAAACACTGAACAATTTGGCTAAAGTTTGGTGAGGGGACAATGTTTTCTAAAATCAATTTTTATTTTTTGAGGCGCCTGGGTGGCTCAGTGGGTTAAGCCTCTGCCTTCAGCTCAGGTCATGATCTCAGGGTCCTGGGATTGATCCCTGCATCGGGCTCTCTGCTCAGCAGGGAGCCTGCTTCCTCCTCTCTCTCTGCCTGCCTCTCTGCCTACTTGTGATCTCTCTCTCTCTCTCTGTCAAATGAAATCAAGAGAGAGAGAGAGAGAGAGAGATCACCTCTGTCAAATAAATAAATAAAATCTTTAAAAAAATCTATTTTTATTTTTTAAAATTTTATTTATTTGAGAGCGAGAGAGCACATATACTCACACATGAGTGGGGGTGGGGGCAGAAGGAGAGAAGCCAACTCCCCATGAAGCAGAGAACCTGAAGACATAGGGCTCTATCTCAGGACCATGGGATCATGACTTGAGCTGGAGGCAGATGCTTAACTGACTGAGTCCCCCAGGTGTCTGTGAAGAGACAGTCTTACACAGAAGGTGCACAGAGAGTTTCTGTCTTCTCTCTGATCCTACACACATACACACAGAGTTCTGAAACCATAATACTGCCAAATTCTGAAATCAATGTTAGTTTTCAGGGAAAACTGTAGATAAAAATGAAGCCAGCAGGGCACTTGTTATGAGGAGCCCTGGGTGTTATATGTAAGTGATGAATCACTAAATTCTTCTCCTGAAACCAATATTACACTATATGTTAACTAACTATAATTTAAATAAAAATTTGGAAGAAAAAAAATAAAAATGAAGAGACCATGTTCAGGAAAGTAGTAAAAAAAAAAGCTTGAGTGAAGTGGCAGTAGAATAAATGAGTTTTTTACAAACACTAGTGTAGAGAATACTTCTTGCTTTAATTTTCTTAATTTATTATAAAGTATAGGTCTCTTGAAGAGAAAAATAAAGAACAGGCTGTCATGTCCTTTAAAAACAGAAATTGGACAAATTGTTACACAGCATGAGGATATTCCACTAATTTTGACAACCACCTAATGTGGTTGTTTACTAGCCTTTCTCAGACCAATGTCCACATAGTCCACATATTTTCCAGTCCAATATGTCCAATGTCCACATATTTTTCCAGAATTTTCTACCAAATATTTTCACATATTGGGTGCTTTTATCAATTTATAACATAGATTAGAATATTTTTTCTTCAATAAAATAGCTCAGATTAAAATATTATTTTTAGATTAAATAGTAATTTTAAAACTAAAGTCTGTAGAATTTAAAAAATTTTAAAAATGCAGACCTGAAGACCATGTACAAACAGTCTATAGTGAACCAGAGGCCTCTGTTATCTGGACTGACTCTAGCTTTCTAGACTTCTTTCCCAGCTCCTGGGGTACCCAGTGCTGTCTCCCAGCCAGCTAACCTCACTTCTTCCTGCTTGGCATTTATGTTTCCCTTCACCCCACTAACTGCCTTTTGGGATTATATTATTAAAAATATAACTTCATCCATCATTATTGCTGCCTGAAGACACCTCAGCTGTCATCACCTAGTGATGAAACAGCTTGTCTTTTCTTGGGGCGCCTGGGTAGCTCAGTAGACTAGGCCATCTGCTCAGGTCATGATCCTGGGTACTGGGATCGAGTCCCTTGTTGGGCTCCCTGCTTAGTGGGGCATCTACTTTTCCCTTTACCCTTCCCCCTGCTCATGATCTCTCACTCTCAAATAAATAAAGTCTTAAAAAAAAAAAAGAAGGATGTTGCCTTTCAACCAAATAAATATTTACTTAAAAAAAAAAAGAAAGAAAATCTTTGGTTCCAAAGGTCAAAGAAGGAAAGTTAGAAACAGGTTGTCATTTCTCATTAAAGCTCCAGGCCCTGGTTCTGGCCCTGTGTTAAGTCATGTGCTGTTGTGAAAAGTGTTTATTATTTGCATAAAGTATGACTCTGAAGTTATGAGACTGTGAGGATCACTTTCTAGATTGGGCAGTTATCAAGTGTGTTGCTGCAGCTTGAACTTTCACAATTTATTATTAGTTGGTTGGCCCCTTGGTTAAATAAGCCTTGTTCTTCAAATAGACTGTTCCTTCTATCTGAAACCCTGATGTCCCACTTTTCTCCTTGAACACTCTTTTCTTCCAGATGTCAGAATTTCAGTCCTAGGGACTTGATAGTCCCCTGAAAGCTCCCGTGGAGAACTCAGTATGAGAAAGTTCATTCTGTGAGGAAGTTAACCCAACTCACTGGAATATTTGAGCTGGAAGATCTAGCTGGATGGAGGTAGCAATATGAAGGAATGCTGGGTAGGTAAAGAGGCTGATTTCAACACTGCCTCAAAGCCTTCCAACAGATCATCTCAGAATCTCTATCTTGATCACTCAGAATTCTATTAGATTTGCTACCACCCAATATCAAACTGTAGGTCCCTCTGACTCTTTTTTGAAAAATCATGTCCCAGGGAGATCTTCAAACCTCATTCCCTCTGTCTTTCTTTACTACCATCTACCACTGCCCCCAGAAGGAAGGTGTGAAAGGATATGTAAATGAAAATTAGAAATTCGAAAATTAGAATTCCAGAGTAATCCATTTGTCTCCATGTAGTAGCTTTCGGATTTTGATCAGTTGTTTCAGCAGGTTTTGTTTTGGTTTTTTTTTTAGCAGCTACTATTTGCCATGTGCTAGGCATAAATGGATAAATAATGAGTCTTGTCCTCTTGGATAACCACCACCACTGACATGGTGCCATTTCCACGACAGATCCTTCTTGTCCCCAGGGAAAGGCCTAATGCTCCCTCTTCCTAATGGAATTATAGTGCTTTATATTAGTGGGAAGTGTAGAGTAGAAGGTTGTGGAAATTTTTGGGTAAAGATTAATCAAGATGGTCTAGGAGTTTATATCTTATGAGTGAGTAGAAAAATTGGCAATGAATTGAGAGTTGCAAGTTTAAAGAAATGCATTTATCAAAAAAATCCAATGCTATTTCTGAAAAGATGGACTTGAATCTATCAAGTGTCCAAGCTTCAGGTAAAAATCCAGCACTTTACCAAGTGTTGTCTGCAGATGTAACAGTTTATATAGTTCAGTAAAAACCAGCCAATCAAGAAAGATTTTTGAAAAACAAAACAAATTCAAAGAATTCTAGGACTTCTTTCCTAGTCACAGTTTGTTTTTAATATAGCCAGTTCTGATGTCAAATATCAGAAAGCAGATTGCTGAGGTGTTCTGGGAAAGTTGGTAATTGAAGCTCTAAAGTGGCTTCAGTATAATGACTAACCAGGAAGACTGACTTTCCAGAAAGACAAAGTCTCAGAGGAGACATGATCCAGGTTTTCTGAAATCATGAAGTATGTGAAGAGGGCAAATATGAACTCGTTCATCCAATTCTAGAAACATTTTAAAGCTTTGAAAAAGTTTTAGTTTAGGTGGAAGTTTAGTTTAGTTTAGTTTAGGTGGAAGGCTACAGGGATTGTATTTTATTGTTGACCTTAAGGTCTAAAGCTGTAAGATTGCCTAATACAAGATAACTTTTAAGAAGACTATCTTTTGCTATTATAGTAATTATCCATCCTTGGATTAGTTTCAGAATTGTCCTTTTTTTTTTTTTTTTCCTTCTGAAGTTATAAGGCAAATGGGTCTTCTAACAGATTATCAGATACAAGTAGAAATTATTTCAGCAAGTAGTAAAGACTTAGTAAATTGATACCTGTTAATTTGTGGATGGTAGATTCATAGTGGATTATTAAAGGAATAGACAGTGTTAAATGTGTGTCTCTTAGCATCAGAAATTGTCATGGAGAGCAAATGTATTTTTTCTTAAAATGTGCTTTGATATTTCTGTTGGAGACCAAAATACCAAGTCAACAATTAATTGTATTCAAAAAGCATCTTATATTATTATTATATATTTATTATATGTATATATAATAAATATATAAATATAAAACATATAATAAATATTATATAATATATATTATATTATTCTGAACTCTTACAGCTGCTGTGGCACCCCTGGTACCCCACCTCCCATTAGACATAGTCAGGGAAGTGTTTTCCTCTCTATGTCTAGAAAGGTACTATTGGCTAAAGCACTTTTGAATATCAAGAGCCTCCTACTTATAAAATATCCCTTTGTATTTAGTACTATGAAGAATGGTCATAACAAACACTCTTTGGGATTTTAATATTAATGGGATGGTTTTACTTCATTAGTTTCATAAATTATATATGCCAGTAGAGCTATTGGCTGCATTTTACCATAGGCTCAAGCAGGAGGGGCCTTAAGCTATGGAAACATGGATACACATTTACAATTTCATTCTGCTTTGCTGGAAAGATCCATGTCCCTTGTATACTTTATGACTTATTCACATTTCCTTTAGAAATACTGGTACAGGGAAATACAAATCAAAATCATAATGAAATACCACTTCACACTGGTCAGAGTGGCTAAACTTAACAAGTCAGGAAAAAAACAGATGTTATCAAGGATGCCGAGAAAGGGGAACCCTTGTACACTGTTGGTGGGAATGCAAACTGGTGCAGCCACTCTGGAAAACAGTATGAAGGTTTCTCAAAAAGTTAAAAATAGAGCTACCCTATGACTCAGCAATTGCACTACTAGGTATCTATCCAAAAGATACAAAAATTCTGATTCAAAGGAGTACCTGCACCCCAATGTATATAGCAGCAATCTCCACAATAGCCAAAATATGGAAAGAGCCCAGATGTCTGTCTACTGATGAATGGATAAGGAAGAAGTGCTATCTGTATACAATGGACTATTACTCAGCCATCAAAAAGAATGAAATCTTGCCATTTGCAATAATGTGGATGGAACTAGAGGGTATTAGGGTAAGCAAAATAAGTCAATCAGAGAAAGACAAATACCATATAATTTCACTCATGTGGCATTTAAGAAAAAAAACATGAATATAAGGGAAGGGAAGGAAAAGTAAAATAAGACAAAAACAGAGAGGGAGGCAAACCAGAAGAGACTCTTTTTTTTTTTTTTAAAGATTTTATTTATTTGACAGACAGAGATCACACAAGTAGGCAGAGAGGCAGGCAGAGAGGGGAGGGGAGAAGCAGGCTCCCTGCCGAGCAGAGAGCCCGATGTGGGACTCGATCCCAGGATGCTGGGATCATGACCCGAGCCGAAGGCAGTGGCTTAACCCACTGAGCCACCCAGGCGTCCCCCAGAAGAGACTCTTAACTCTAAGAAAAAAACTGAGAGGGTGGCTGGAGGTGAGGTGGGTGGTAAGAGGATGGGATACCTGGGTGATGGGCATTAAGGAGGGCACTTGAAGTAGTGAGCACTGGGTGTTGTATGCAACTGATGAATCACAGAATCTACTTCTGAAACTAATAATATAGCATATGTTAATTAAATTGATTAAAAAACATTGAGTGCTTAATGCTTATTATTTTAGATGATGATGTGCTCATGATGAGAGTAATGATACTGAAATAATGATATGTATCACCACATAATATAAGCATTGAATGTCTTTGAATTTGAAGATTTTCAGCTCAAAACCACTTTATTTTTATTTTATTTTATTTTATTTTTTAAGATTTTATTTATTTGTCAGAGAGAGTGAGCACAGGCAGACAGAATGGCAGGCAGAGGCAGAGGGAGAAGCAGGCTCCCTGCTGAGCAAGGAGCCCTATGTGGGACTCGATCCCAGGACGCTGGGATCATTACCTGAGCCGAAGGCGTCCCTCAAAACCACCACCTGAGCCACCCAGGCGTCCCTCAAAACCACTTTAATAGGTCTCTCTTAAAGGTCAGTTGTGGGGACACCTGTGTGGCTCAGTCAGTTAAGCGTCTGCCTTTGGCCCAGGTCATGATCCTAGAGTCCTGGGATCGAGTCCCACATCAGGTTCTCTGCTCCATGGGGAGCCTGCTTCTCTCTCTGCCTGCTGTTCCCTCTGCTTGTGCTCTCTCTCTCTCTGAGAAATAAACAAATAAAATCTTTTTTTTTTCTAAGTCTATAGTGATATCCATAGTACTGCACAAAGGTGTGATCATGGTAAACTATCTTTCCCAAAATAAAGAACCTGTTCTTTTTTTATATTTTAGGTGTTTTGTCTTTATTCTTGGGATATTTTGGGCAACTAATATGACAGCTGGTTCCCTTTAGATGCAAACAAAAGACTTTTTAAAAAGATTTTATTTATCTATTTATTTACAGGGGGAGTGGCAAGGGAGATGAGGAAGAGAAGCAGGCTGTCTGGTGAGCAAGGGAGTCCCATGTGGGGCTTGAACCCAGGACCCCGAGATAGTGACCTGAGCTCAAGGCAGACACTTAGCTGACTGAGCCACCCAGGCACCCCAACAAAAGCTTTTTTCATTGCCTTTTTTTTTTTTTTTAAGATTTTGTTTATTTATTTGTTAGAGAGAGAGAGATCGAGCACAGGCAGACAGAGAGGCAGGCAGAGGCAGAGGGAGAAGCAGGCTCCCCGCAGAGCAAGGAGCCCGATATGGGACTCGTTCCCAGGACACTGGGATCATGACCTGAGCCGAAGGCAGCCGCTTAACCAACTGAGCCACCCAGGCATCCCTTCATTGCCTTTTTATACTCTTTTTAAAAATGCCTTTTTATGCTCTTAGAATCAATTGATTTTATAACTTTTAAAAGAACTGAGAGAAAAAATGATCAGCAAATAATATGTAGATCCTGGAAATTACTTGACTGTTTTTGAATTTTAACGAACTCTTAAAAGTACCTGAAGCCTTCCTTCACTTAGCAGGAATCTGAAAATCAGACTCCAATTTATTATTCTGGCCTGGAGTCAGTTCCATACTCTTTTTCCTGCAGTATGGCAAACAGGCTTATTGTTTGTATTTCTCTCCTTTTATTTCCAGTTTTAAGTACATATATCCAAGTATTACTTTGGGTTCTCTGTCTCCTTCTCCCTCACCCGACACATACTCTATACTGTTAATATGTTACTAAATTTTATTAGTTATAGATAACTTTCCTTGATATATTTTTTAAGATTTTATTTATTTAAGTCAGAGAGAGAGAGCACACAAGTGGTGGGGAGGCGTAGTGAGAGAGGGAGAAGCAGACTCCCCGCTGAGTGGGGAGCCCAACGTGGGACTTGATCCCAGGACCCTGGGATCATGACCTGAGCCAAAGGCAGCCTCTTAACAGACTGAGCCACCCAGGTGCCCCAGCTTTTCTTGAGATTTCACGTTTCCTCGCCTTCTCCCCCTTCCCTTAGATGTTTAAATCTAGAAGAAATTTTTATCCTGAATAAAATATTTTTTAGTCAGTATTACAAACAGACAATTGTAAACCTCATCTTTGTTGATGAAGTATATAGAAAATAGGATTCATTTTCTTCTTTGTTGTTTCAGTTAAAACATTGTGACGAGGTTTTGATGAATGGCTGGTGAAACATAGCTGGCACAGTGCAGTTGGTGACATGCTGTCATCCTAAAGGTTAAACAGCTGTGCTGAAAAGAGTCATTTTGGTTTAGTGCTTTTAATTGGGAACTTTTTTGGAGGCTGAGGACAGAATGTGTATGACACTCTAAACGTATTTGACATATTCTAAAAAATGATCAGAATTTAGGCTAAGTAACTTCAACCACTTCACTTCCCACTGGATTACATTTTGATTGTCAAGAAAAAATAAGGTTGGTTTTTAAAAGAGCAGGCTGGTCTGCAAAAAGGCCATGAAGAAATACCAGTCTTTGATGAAATTGAGAAGTATCATAGAAGCCTTAGGTTTCTAAGACTAAGGAATTAGAAGCATCCTGTTTTAATCCTCTGTAACCCAGCCACATGCGTCAGACTCACTGCTGTTAATACCTGGTATTTTTAAAAGGGCTGAGACGTGTTTTTCTGTGGACAGTGACAAATATGAAAATGACATCTATTGCCTGTTCTCCCTATTCCCACAGCCCAGGTCTGAGAGAAGGAGGGCCCGGTCATTTTTCACCTGGAAGTGTAGGTGGCTGACAGCATATGCAACATTGGTGACTCCCTAGACTGTGACTTGTCTTCAAGACACCCTGCCAAGACTTCAGTGTAGGGGGAGCTGGTTTCACAGCCTCACCTGATCAACAGAGCCATAACATTGACTCCTGTGGCCCTGATGTGTCAGACCATTAATATAGTGTTTCTTACCTCCTGGCCACCAGAGCAGGGCCTACTTGTAACTGATCCTTCTTCCTTGGTTTCAGTAAAAGTGTGAGATTTACTTTTCATTTTTTTTCCACCTAAAACTGAGGAATAGGGATCTAATTAACCCTTGATGCGGCTGTTTTATTTTACTGAGATGGTTTGGTAACACTTAAGAATTAAGTTTTTTTAAAGTCATGGTTTCACTAATAGTACCAAGTTATCTAGATTTTAAATAAAACACCCTTAATCTTTGAATCTAAACATATTTAATATGACTCTTAACTGCCTTTTTCAAAGTGAGAAAATTGCATTTAGAACTTTAAGAAATTTTGGGGTGCCTGGGTGGCTCAGTCAGTTAAGTGTCTGACTCCAGATTTTGGCTTGGGTCATGATTCCAGAGTTGTGGGATTGAGTCCCACATCAGGCTCCATACTGGGCATGGAGCCTGCATAAGATTCCCTTTCTCCCTCTGCCCCTCCACCACCATCCCCACCCCCCAAAAAAAGAACTTTAAGAAATTTCCTATGCAACTAGATACATACATTTCAGATTCATGAAATGTGATGCCTCTGGCCTTAAGTTACTGCTTTGGGTTTAAGACGTTTTGCCCTTGTTCTCAGGAAGTATCTTTTATCTGAATAGAATTTGTAGGATTGTGCTATGCTCAGAAGCTGGATCAGGCTTGCTCTGAACAGGGAGTCTAGTCATTGTCATACCTGCTCAGAGAATTTGCTTAAATCACTCAGCTTCTCTGAACCTTAATTTCACCAACTATACAATGATATCTAGCTTCCCAGGTTGTTGTGAGGTTTTAATGAGCTCCTGTTTGTGAAATCTAGTAGTACAGTGACAGGGACAAAAAAAAATTCTTTCTTTGTTCCCTTTGCATCCGCTTAAATTAATAACTGGACATTTAGGAGCATTATGGCAGAGGCAGAGCTATAAAATTACCATTATTTTAATAGTAACAGTATAACTATTTACATGTAAAAATTTTCTGCCTCTTCTTTTGCAAATTTCCTGTTTACGTCCTTTGTCCATTTCTCAATTGTTTGCTCAGCTTTGGTTTCATTTGTAAAAGCTCCTAGCTATTGTGGATAGAAATCTTAATGTTAGGCAGGTTTTGAATGTTTTTTTGTTTTGCCTTTTAACCGTATATGTGGTGTTTTCTGCCATATAGAGATTTAAAGTTTTGTTTTCATGTCATGAGATATATTTTTTTTAATATATGAACCATTGATTCCATGATATATATTGATTTTTAGAGATGTCAAAATGTGAAAAAAACAAAGTCTTAATTTCAGTGAAAGAGAATATTAATTTTTTTTCTTGTAGTTCCTGCCTTTGTTGGTGGTGATGATGGTGGTGGCGGTGGTGGGGTGTTTGAGTACACGTTTGTATGTACAGAGAATCCCTAAATTACAATGGTTTGACTTACGATTTTTTTGACTTTAGGGTGGTGTGAAAGTGATACACACTCAGTAGAGACCTTATTTTGAGTTTTGAATTTTGAACTTTTCCTGGGCTAGTGATATGCTGTATGATCCTCTCTTGTGGTGCTGGGCAGTGGCACCAAGCCACAGCTCACAGTCAGCCACTCAGGAGGGTAAACACTGATATACTGACAACTCTTCTGAATCCATACAGGCCTTCTGTTATTCACTTTCAATACAGGATTCAATGAATTGCATGAGACAGTTAACACTTCCTTATAATATAGGCTTTGTGTTAAATGATTTTACCAAGTTGTTGGCTAATGTAAGTGTTTAGAGCGTGTTTAAGGTAGGTTAGGCTAAGCTGTGATGTTCAGTGAGTAGGTATATATATTTTTTCAAGATTTTATTTATTTGACAGACAAAGATCACAAGTAGGCAGGGAGGCAGGCAGAGAGAGAGAGGGCGAAGCAGGCTCCCTGCTGAGCAGAGAGCCCGATGTGGGACTCGATCCTAGGACCCTGGGATCATGACCTGAGCTGAAGGCAGAGGTTTTAACCCACTGAGCCACCCAGGCGCCCCCAGTGAGTAGGTATATTAAATGCATTTTTGATTTATGATATTTTCAATTTACAACGGGTTTATCTGGACATGACCTCACTACTAAAGTAGAGGAAGGTCCCTATGTAAATTGTACTTTTTTTCAGTACTCAAAAATAATGCAAACATGAGTGGGTATGGCTGGGTCTCTCCAGACAAGTAAATTCTAGAAAGAATATAGTGGAACAGAGCTCTGAAGCCCTGGCATGTACTTCAGGTATTGCTCTAGGATGCTGTGGCCTTGGCTTGTCCATTACCAGAATCATGTGTTGCTCTGGCTGATGCTTTTGTTCAGCTGTCACTGTAACTTGATCCCTCCTAACATCTATCTGCGGTGGCCACAGTTCAGAATTGGTTCTGGGTTAGTATTTCTTGCCTGTGCCTGCCAGACCCTAACTATAAGAGAAAAGTGGGAAGGGGTGGGGGGGGTGGATGACAGACCTTGTAAAGCAGGCCACAGAGCTAAAATACTGGGTAGTTCTCAGGGCAGAGTGCTATAACTACCTCTTTACCACTGTAAGAAAGTCATCCTGTCCTCTCCTCTTCTCCAGCAGAGTCAAGGTTGGTCTAAGGCCATGAAGCAACTATCCTCCTAAAGTAACCCATGAATAAAAGAATATAATGGAAGACTGCTTATTTGGGAGTTAAGACGCCAGGGTATCTAAATAGTTCAAAAAGGATTTTATATTTATTACCCAGTTAAAAAATCATGCCACTGTAATAATTAATAGCCACTTGCTCTGGTGCAGGGCATGGTAATCACCAGCAAATCATTAGTTGATGACGTCATGGTGGCCTAAGACTCACAGTATAGACAAGGTGGTGAGCACATAGAACATTGCCGTGTCTCCGTGGTAATTCACGAACTGCAACAGTTCTTTGTCATTTCTGTGTTTTGGCAAGTAACAGTGGCTTTAAAGCCATTGAATCTAAAACCTTAAAATTGTGATTTGTTGTTCTGTAGCTGATACTAGACTTCCTGAAGTCTTCGCACATAAGGCGGTCTTTACACACAATTTATGAAAGTGGAATAATTAAGAGAGAATTACTTAAATTTGTCTTCTCTAATGTTTCATTTAAACAAATGTTATAGTATTGTTTTAGCTCTTGGCAGATCTTGACATCATCATCATCATCATCGAGTGAAAGCAGCTGTGGAAAAGAACAGTTATTTTAAAATCTCACAAGTGGGACCTGCCCACTCATCTATTGAGCACACCTTTGTGATTTCTCAAAAATTAAATAGCAAGACCCTTTGATTGAATCCAAAGCTGGAAATTTAAATAGGTAACTTCAGAATAATTGGCTTGAAATCCAAGGATCTATTCTGGGATACTTTAGAAATTTTTATTCCCCTTTCACCCCAGCCTTAATATCTATATCTTTATCTGCATCTATATCTATATATAACATATATCAAGACTTCATTTGCCAAGTCTGCTGTTACATTTCCTCTAAACTACTTTCTTATAACTGACACTTTTTGGAATAGGATTTGAACTTGAGTGGGAAGAGAAGACAGTTTGGAAGAATCAAGAAGTATATAATAGTGGAATCTAAAAACCAAAACAAAAAGAGGTTGAAGGGACAATTTGACTTATTCCGGGGGAGCAAGTGTAGAAAGCTGATATATTATTATAAAGTTCTTTATGCACATGAACTGTTTGATTGTAGACTTTGGGGATTAACTGTTCTTCATCTCTGCTAAGGGCAAAATAAAAGGAAGTGGTTTAAGACTGAAGCATGAAGAGGCTAAGGAGAGACAAGGCAGCATTTAGAAATATTTGTTTATTAAACCAAGTACCTCAACCATCTAGATAAGATAGAGTATACCAATAATTCCATCCTATTAGTCTCATTAGGTTGTAGAATCTTGAGTCTTTCCTAGATAGCTTTAAAACTGACATAAGATGGTTAGGTATGTCTCAGGGTTATTTCCAATCCCAATATTTAGTGATTTATTTCAGCAGGCTATGTAGCTAAATTATGTGTATATTTCCCTCCCTCCTTCTCCTCTTTCCTCTCTCCCTTTTTTTTTCTTGTTTTGTGTACTATTGAAGACTATTTTACATAGGTATCATTTAAAAATTTTAAATTAGGGTGCCTGGGTGGCTCAGTTGGTTAAGCAACTGCCTTCAGCTCAGGTCATGATCCTGGAGTCCCGGGATCGAGTCCCACATCGGGCTCCCCAGCTCCACGGGGAGTCTGCTTCTCCCTCTGACCTTCTCCTCACTCATGCTCTCTCTCACTGTCTCTCTCTCAAATAAATAAATAAAATATTAAAAAAAATTTAAATTAAAGTGCCCCCTTTTGGGAACCCTCCTACACTGTTGGTGGGAATGCAAGCTGGTGCAACCACTCTGGAAAACAGCATGGAGGTTCCTCAAAAAATTGAAAATAGAGCTACCTTATGACCCAGCAATTGCACTACTGGGTATTTATCCTAAAGATACAAACGTAGTGATCCAAAGGGGCACGTGTACCCGAATGTTTATAGCAGCAATGTCCACAATAGCCAAGTTATGGAAAGAACCTAGATGTCCATCAACAGATGAATGGATAAAGAAGAAGTGGTATATATATACGATGGAATACTATGCAGCCATCAAAAGAAATGAAATCTTACCATTTGCGACGACATGGATGGAACTAGAGCGTATTATGCTTAGCGAAATAAGTCAACTGGAGAAAGACAACTATCACATGATCTCCCTGATATGAGGAAGTGGAGATGCAACGGGGGTGGGAGTTAAGGTGGTATGAAAAGTAAAAATGAAAGAAGATGGGATCGGGAGGGAGACAAACCAAAAGAGACTCTTAATGTCATAAAACAAACTGAGGGGGGTGGGGGGAAGAGGGGTTGGGAGAGGGTGGTGGGGTTACATTATATGTTTAAATAAAGCTTAAATAAAGTTAAAAAAAAAGTGCCCCCTTTTACTTTGGTTCATGTGTATGTTTAGATAGCATAATTGGAGCATTTTTATTGAGCAAGAAATCTCCACTTTTGTGTTCCAACTAAAGCATTCTTTTGATCCATCATTTACTTTTTAAAGCAGTTCCTGAACACAGAGGCTATGTTATATGAAACACAGATCTTTTGTCCATCTTACGCAGAAGAATAATTTCCAGAGAAATAAATCTTTGCCCTAAGTGAGACACTCCTGTAGTGTTGAAAGGTGATCTGGGCTTTTAGTGTGTACTGAAGCTAATAGCTGGCAATCACTCAGCAGTTTAAGAAGTGTGTGTTGGCCATTTTCTGTCATTCTTGGTGGGGTGGTAGTGGGGTGAAGACAAGAGATGAGGCATCCAGATTTTGGAGGAGAAAGGGTTAGGGTGATTTACAGCATCCAACTATCCAGAAGAAGTGAATGAACAATTCTTACAGAAGATATCATTGGCCCAAATATTTTTTCTAAAAACAAACAAACAAACAACCCCCCCAACCCAAAACCCATTACCATTTTCTTTTTCCTTTTTACTGTTTTTTTTAAAATCTTCTCCCTTCCCATCCACTTACAGCTTCAACAACAATTATTTTCTGTCTAACACCTCCATATACCCCATGCTAGGAACTGGGGACATAGCACTGAACAAGACAGGTCAGGTTCTTCTTGCCCTCATGGAGGTTACGTTTTTCTCAATTATTATGTGGTCACTTACATGACAAGGAACAAACTAGAATTAGTGTCTGACATGTAGCACATAGTAAATATTTTAATCACATTTTAATTTATTGTTAAAGTAATATAAGAAAAACACTGGATGTACTTCTAGTTTTACACATTCAAAACTTACATGAAGATATTAACCACACTGTTTAGGATTTGGGGAGATTTACTTGTCTGTCAACATTTGCATTCAAAAATTTGTTCAAGATTTAGGTAGATTCTTTGTTTTGATATTTACGTGGGTCTAAGAGGACTTTTAAAAAGTCAGTGTGCAAAATTTCCTTCCATGCAGACAATCACCTTGCCATGGGAAACCTTTTCTTCCCACCATATCAGCATACCTCCTTTGCAGCTACCAAAGATGAGACAAGCTACCAAAGACAAGACAAGGAGAATCTTTCTGATGCCAAGGCTAAGGCAAGGGTGTTCAAGGTTTTGATGAGCATTGGGTGATTCCTCCCCCCATAAAAGCCATGTTCTAAACACTGCTTATATTCTGTAGGCACTATTATTGTCTGTAGTCCACTGCATACATTTTTTCAGATTACTTAGATGCTTATGTGTCAACCTGGCAATCTAGTCATTGTTTGGAAAATTTTGTTTTAAACTCAGAACAGCTGACTTGTAGGTAGATGTTGGAATATTACCTACTCTTGCACTGGAGATCGATCGATTGATTTATCTCTCTCTCTCTCTCTCCATCCTCTGTGAAGAGAACAAGCACATTTCTATTTATGGGATGTCCATACTGTTAGAATTTGCAATGCTGCAGTAGAATTATTATCTTAGTTAACTTAATATGCTTCACTGTGAGGACGTTTATTATCCTCCTGGATAGCGTCATGGGTTGAGGATTTGGCCTTTATTCTATGCTAAAATCTGGTTATTCATCAGCCACTGTTCTTGCTCTTTGCTGCCTATGACCTTTCATTTCAAAGTTGTAGAGAGCTGTTAGTTTTCTTTGTGTATCAGACATTTGCTGAGATTTTGGCTACCCCAGCTCCTGAACTTCTATTCTTATTTGGGTGAGTTACTTGCTGTATGGGCCTTTGTGGGAGGCAGGGAACCAGATCTTCCCTCTTCTTGCCCCTGTTTACTAGGTCTCAGACATGTGGTAGGCTAAGCCGGTTGGCATCACTCAGATCTTTGGATCTTGAAAGCACGACTCCAAGAAGCAAAGGCACTTTATTCTTGTGAAAAGTCGTGGTGTCGAAAGCCCAGCAGCATCACTATCCAGTCATGGCAGCTGGTGGTGAGAAAGGTGTGTTCAGCGGGATTCTTCCATGTCTGAGACTTTTCTGTTTCCCAGCCTCCCCTAATTCTGGCTCATTTCCAGGCCAGGCATTCAGCCTTTTCTTTAAGTCTTAGAATCCTCAATATCCTTCAAATAAACTCATTTTTTTTCTTCTTTAAGTTTGCCAAAGTTGGTTTCTGTTGTTTATAGCCAAGAACCCTGAGTGGTTTGTTGTGTGAAAGCTAACTGTGGCTGATTCTATCTTCCAAAAAATAGTCCCACCAATATATATCCTATCTTAGATGCCCTTTTTACAGTGTGGTTTCACAGACCTCCAGGAGATGTGTGTTCCTACTCCTTAAACCTGTGCAGGTCAATAGAATGTGGTGGAACTGATGAGAGGTGACTTCCAAGGGGAAGTCATAAAAGGCAACACTTTCTTCCTGGTTCTCTTTCTTTTGTGCCCTGTTCCTTATGAGCCCGAGTCCAGGTATCCTGAATCTGAAGTCATAAAAGGCAACACTTTCTTCCTGGTTCTCTTTCTTTTGTGCCCTGTTCCTTATGAGCCCGAGTCCAGGTATCCTGAATCTGCCATGTTGGGGAGATTACATGGAAGGACAATTACATCAAGTTAGAGGGAAGCCAGAAGAGTCCCAGCTGTTCTACTCCCAGCTGATTGAGTTTTCCCAATTTAGATGATATACACTGAGTAAGTAAGCTTTCAGATGATTTGCGCCCCCAGCCTTCGAGCTGGCCCAGCAGATGCTGATTGGAGCAGAGATGAACTCCATTGAGCCCGCATTTCAGATTTCTGAACAAAATAAGTATTGCTATTGTTTTAAGACACTTAGGGTTTACCATACAGTATTATATGTATCCAGAACTATGACTATAATAAATATTCAAACCAGAACACTAGTTGTAACTACTAGTGTAGAATCATGTGTTCAGATCCTTAAAAGACAGCAATATTGATATGAAATGGACTTACTGATCTAGTTCCCTCCTTTGTGTATTTTATAGATTAAGATTGTGGTATTTATTTGGTCTGTTATAGAGTTACTTACCTGGAATAATATTAAAGAGTATTATTATTGTTAGGAATACAAAATATCAAGGCAGTCTTCAATATTGAGATATTAAGGATATTAAAACTTGTCTTTTGGATATTTATAACAGGTTTACATCTGATTCCATTGTGGCTATGATAAAATGTTGCTTGGACATTGTGTAAATAAGTCTCTAAATGAAATTCATTCCCTCTGTTAAGGCACATCTTTCAGAAGCAAAATGAAAATCCTAATTTTCTTTTGGGTTGGATGCCCCACCTAATGGGGGGTTTAGAGGGAGTTTTAGAAATTAAGGAAAAATAGCCAGAAGTTATTGAGAATTTAACTATGTGTGAGACACTATAGTAAGTGCCTCCAGGTCTCCTCATTTAATCACCAAAGTAATTTTATGAGATAGATTTCATTACTCTCCCTATTTTATAGGTGAGGAAACACATTTAGGGTAAAAATTTGCCCGGATCACATAGCTGGCAGCTGGGATTTGAATCCACAACTGTATGTGTCTGTAAGGCCATCATGTATTTGTAACCACTGTGCTGTACAATCAGCATGGCTCTGAGTGATACTTGGGCATTTAGTTCCTTTCTTCCTCTTCCTTGTCCTGGATTACCCTTGGGGACCCTGATATTCAGTGACAAGACATACAAACTCTAGCTTTTTCTGCAAATTTCCCTCTCAGAGTCAGACAAAGGGGCACTTTTCACATCTTCTCCCTAGTCTTGAAGTGTTTGAAGAAGCTCCACTTCTTCTTTCAGGAAGAACATGAGAACAGATCTCCCCGATGAGAACAGATCTTGATGGCCTCTGTGGCACCTATTTCCACCAATTCTTTGAGTCAAATCTACTTTTTGTAAAAAGTGTACACATTGTGAACAAATGATGTAAAGTAATTTATCCTTCATGATGACACTAATTGGTAGTTGTTTAAAGTAGAAGATTCCTACCACTACTACTTAAAACTGGAGATACTTTGACAGTGATGCAAGGGACTGAGGGCTTCTGAAGGAAGATCTTGGAGACCTCTGCTTTTGTGTGTTTGTGTGTGTGCACTTTCTCTGCCACATTGTTAGCATGGGATGACAGCGAACTACAGACCTCGAGTTGAAGGAGAACGGGAAAATGGTATTGGTGTTGAATGAGATCCTGATTACTTCAGCTTTTTTTTTTTTTTTTAAAGTGTGTACATCATGCTTAGCTTCATCAAAATAGATGATTTGTTGGAGAAATTTTGCAAACAAGATCTTAGAAAAAATTCATCTCTGTGTTCCTCACCAAAGCCCAAATCTCTTCTCTGAATGTGCTCCTGTATGTTACTGCAGATACAATGAGATGCCATATGTTAGCATCGCTGAATTTTCTCTTTAGAGGAATTGATTTCCTGGCAAACAACAGGGCCCTGGAAATTCAGAATGCCCATATACCCTGTATCGAGTTTCCAGAAGTCCTTTTCATTCACAGGCTCCGTGAGGGCTCAGTTATAATGGTTGACATACCTTTTGGAGATGAGCACGTCCCATTTTTCCTAATGACACAAGGAGTGAAAAAAAATTTTATTTTCTTTTGAGTCTTGCACACAGCAACCTGAACCTAGCATATGACAAAAAAGCCTTTGCTGTTTTTATATCCTTTGAGAATGATTTCTGCACCTAGGTAACCAATTATAGCCTGTGGACCCCCAACCACAGAGGAAAAGAGCAGTTTTACTAATTAGCCACAAAGAAAGAGACATGGCCACATTCTAGAGCATCTAGGTTTGCAAGAATTCAGCCTAGGACAAAGGTTTGCATTTTGTTTTTAAGTCTAATATTTGCTCTGGTGTTTCACTGCAGAGACCTGGATTTGACTTGAAATCTCCTGTAAGGCCTATTTATTATGAGCCGTGTGTGTCACAGGTATAAATCTGACTTCAAACTTGGGTCTGTAAGAAATACAATTTTAAAATGCTTTTTGGTTCACTGAATTTTCAGCAGAGTGCTTTGTCCATTCCTACCATCCTGGAGAGAAATTTGATCTTTGCCATCTTTAAAGTTCTTCCCAAGTCTAAGTTCATAGCAAGCTGGGGAGTGCCATCGTTTCTGCTGAGATGCCCCTTGCCTCAGTATTCACCTCCTCTTCAGGTCTGGCAAGTCTGGGTTTCTGATTATGCCTGGTTCATTTGTTTTTCTGGAGGCTGCCATCTCTTCTCCATAGGGTACCACTTACATCAGCCCAGTTGGACTGCATGCAGATAATTCAGCTCACACTTGAATTGGCATAGACGGACAAAAGGTTTTCTTATCTTTACTAAGGATTTGGGGTCAGAGGTCTAGTGAGAAGCCATGGAAGAGAAGCTCAGGGTTGGGGCCTTCATTAGTCTACTCAGGCTGCTGTACCAAAATACAATAGACCTGGTGGCTTAAATAATAAACATTTATGTCTCACAGTTCTGGAAAGTCCAAGATCAGGGTCCTGGCAGATTTGGTTCCTGGTGAGAGCTCTCTTTCTGGTTTAGAGACAGCTGCTTTCTTGCTTTGTCCTCATATGGCAGAGAGAGAGCAAGCTCTCCTGGATGCAGGAGCTCTCAGATGACTTAGGAGGGCACTAATCCCATCATGAGGACCCAAGCTCATGACCTCATCCTAACCTAATTACCTCCCAAAGGCCCCCTCTCCAACTACCATGGGGATTAGAGTTTCAGTATACAAATTTGGGGGGCATATAAACATTCAGTCCAAAAGAAGGCCCGTTTTCAGATTGGCTTGAAGAACCTACCAGAGGTATTCATTGGGGGAGTGGAAGAACCTAGGAGAAGCCTTACTCTTAAGTGTGTAGACACTTTAAAAATACGGGTTTTAGGGGGCACGTGCACATGAATGTTTATAGCAGCCATGTCCACAATAGCCAAACTATGGAAAGAACCTAGATGTCCATCAACAGATGAATGGATAAAGAAGATGTGTTATATAATACAATGGAATACCACGCAGCCATCAAAAGAAATGAAATCTTGCCATTTGCGACAACTTGGGTGGAACTAGAGGGTATTATGCTTAGTCAGTTGGAGAAAGTCAATCGGAGAAAGACAATTATCATATGATCTCCCTGATATGAGGAAGTGGAGATGCAACGTGTGGGGCTTGGGGGGTAGGAAAAGAATAAATGAAACAAAATGGGATGGGAAGGGAGACAAACCATAAGAGACTCTCAATCTCACAAAACAAACTGAGAGTTGCTGGGGGGAAGGGGGGTCAGGAGAGGGTGGTGAGGTTATGGACACTGGGGAGGGTATGTGCTATGGTGGGTGCTGTGAAGTGTGTAAACCTGGCGATTCACAGACCTGTACCCCTGGGGCTAATAATACATTATATGTTTATTAAAAATAAAAAAAATACAGGTTTTAGGATAGGGGAGGTACAGATGATCCTTTCCATCATAATGTGGAGCATCTCTGCACATTCACTTTAACAGGATGCATGCTCAATGCTAACAGAACCCATCTGAACAAATTTCATTTATTTATGCCAGATGGAGGAATTCCCTGTGGTTAGATCCTCCCCAGGAACCACCACCGAGTTCCCAACATTTTTAAAACTCAGAACCTGAATCATTAGCAACTGAGCAACCAGTTCCACTCCGGTCAAGGATAGAGAGGACACCCTGTGTGTGAAGAGAGATATTTGCCTTTCATGTTGTGAATGTAGCAAAGAAAGAGAAGGCAAACAAAAGAGCACTTTCATATTAAAAGAGTTTGGAAGGTTAGATCTTGCCACAGGGGAAACTAATGAATGTTCCCATGTATATGATTCCTACTGTGTGCTTCTGAGAAAGAAATGCTATCTCTTCTTCCTCTCTTCTCCATTGAAGTCTGCCAAGCCTTTGAGGGGAATATTTTTTACAGATTTTAATTTGTTTTTCAGTTGGATTATCCAAATTCAGAAGCTGAGCAGTTCTGTCTTAAGAATGAGCGAATCCTCTCTAGACTGTATAAATTGGAGAACGCGAGTCCTTTATTCCTAGATCATAATTAAAGGAAGTAGATATCTCAGGTGGATGGGAGTATCATATTAAAAAAGGGGGAACTCTGTCCAAGGTCTCCCTCCCCAGTTTCTGTCATTAGAATGCTCATTATGTTTGTTTTCCTTATTAGCTCTAGGAAAGGTACTAGTGGGAGAAAGAAAGCAAAGGGGACAAGGGAAGAGAGAATTTTTGCCCCAAGGATTTTATAAATTAATAGGAGAATGTATACACATAAAAATGTTTGGTAACAGTTCCAGTAGCATATGATTAAAAGCCAGAATGAATTGGCAGATAATAAGTTGCTGTAGGACATGGTTAATCAAGTCAGAATCCCATCGAATGCTTGTTGAAACAGATTCCTGTGTCCTGCCCATAGAGTTTCTGATTCTGTAGGTCTAGAGTGGGGCCCAAGAATTCAGATTTTTGATTTCCCAGCTGGTGCCAGTGATGCTGCTGATCTGGACCCAGCAACTTGCTAACTGCTGCTCCAGGAGATCAGGGTATAGAGAGATGATGGCAAAGTTGTGATTGACAGATACTGAGATGGTGCCTCTTGCTGTCACTCATGTGATACAGTTACCCATGCTTCCCTTTTCTGGCCCCATTTTAAGAGGACTGCTTGTAGCACTCTTGAAAATATCCACTTGTGATATCATAAGCAGAGAGCAAGCTCTTTCCTATAATTAGGTAATTCTTTGCAAGGAGAGGAAATTTATATTGTCTTCTTGGCAATAATAAGAAGGAAACTCTATTCTTGTTTTTGCTCTGACCACTGTTATTTTATCTTTCACCATGCTCCTACCTCCCACATTCACCCCTGCCTTCCCTAATGTACATTAAGAAATTTTTCTGCAGCCAAGTGCAAATCAGAAACATGTGTCTTTGGATTCAGGACCAGTTAAGTTAAAATTAGGAAAATGGAGAAGAGTAAAATCTAGGAATATATAGGGTGAAGAGTTCAGAAAACAAGCTTCCTTGGAAGGAGTTATTTGGTGCTTGGAGAACACTTGCTGATTGAGTATATACATTCCTGGAGAAGAAGTGCAATAACATTTCCCCATCCTCTAGATGGGGGTTTGTCATAGTGTTTTACTGCAGCAAAGTGGAAGATTTCATTGCTATTAAGTTAGTAGCAATCCAAACGATTCTACTCTCAAATATGTTTTCCTACTACTTCATATTACTGAAGAAATAGCATATGCAGCTTGTTTTTTTTTTAAAGCAAGAAATACTTATTTTAATGCATTTGAATCCTTACTTTATTGGATTTGAAGTTTTTATCAAATACCAGTACAAGCAGAATAAGAAGTTTTACTCAAATATTTCTGTCTTCTGGGGAAACCAGCTCCTAACCTGTTGATAACATAAGGCTGGTCTAATCAAGTTAATCTGGGGGATTCTGAGCAAGAAGAAGTTACCACAAGTCCTTCTCCCCTCCAACCCAGATTTTTCAGCTTTATGCCTTTCTTCATTCTCTTCTATTGATATACATTCAACTTCCCAAATACAGTGGTATAAGGATTTGGGATAGTGAAACTCTGTGTATATTTCATAGGATAGTAGTTCTTTGTTTTACTTTATGGTAATTTTTTAAATGCTTGGTTGCCTGTGATTCCTAATATAGAGAGCTGCTTTATATTTTCTCTTACTTTTTTAGCAGCATTAAAAAAAAATCCCACTCTCTAAGGTAGTGTTCTTTTATCTTGAAGGATACCAATGCATACATATAATTAGGCACTAAGGAAGACCGTACCTTTTCTTAAAAATTTTATTACAAAGATTTAAACTACAGGTTTATACAACAATCCTTTGGATGTGAAGATGCATGTTAATATGATGTCTGATACTTTTGCTCTATTTTTACTTCAAAGAAGATTGAGGACCTGGTTCCAAGAGAGGGCACCATTTATTTTAAATGTTTTCTTCCAGTTTTTTCATGAGGAGAAAACACTAAATTATGCTGTCAATTTCTGGAAACTGAGTTATCAATTTTTTCTTAATTTAGCAATAGCATTGGAACAGAAAGTTAGGAGAGAGGATAGTGTGAAGAAGTTTGTTTAGCCTTTTGTACATAATATTGTTTTTGATCAGTATCTTTTCAGAATAAATTTAAGACACTCTTCCCCTACATTTTTTTAAAAGATTTTTTTATTTATTTGACAGACAGACAGTACTAGTAGGCAGAGAGGCAGGCGGGGTGGGGGGGAGCAGGCTCCCCGCCGAAGCAGAGAGCCTGATTCGGGACTTGATCCTAGGATCCCGGGATCACGACCTGAGCCTAAGGCAGCGGCTTAACCCACTGAGCCACCCAGGTGCCCTATTCCCCTACATTTTTAAGATGATAGAACCCTCCATCATTTATCTCTAGTTAATCATTTTCTTAGCACTATAGTTTTAGTGATTTCAGAGTCTTCTTCCATTTTCAACTATTCTTTCAAGTGTGTTTTTAAAATTTTTTTATATGTATTCTTCCTTTTCAGAATTCTTCATAGGGTTTTCATGCCATGGTACATATCCAGTGATGTTACTCTCTTGCAGTTTGCATCTTGTTCCCAAGAGCCTTCTTGAAACAGTCAAGTAATTAATGTGTATATGATATCATTAATCTTTGAATAGAGGGAAGGAGAAAGATCATCTGTCTCATGTACAGAGTTGAATATCACTTAAAAACTTGATCTTAATCTTAATTCTCCAAGATACATGAATAATGCTTTCACTACAAATTGATATAATCTATTTTCTCTATAATTATTTATTAGAGTAGACATCATCTTAAAGGAAGGAAATATCTGATTTCTGGATTCTCTAAAACCTTTCCCAGGCTACCACAGTATTCTGGCACAGAATTAACACTTTAGTTGAAGTTTGAATAAACAAGTGAAATGAATGAAAGGAATATGTAAAACTTTGAGGAAAAATAGCATATTTTAGTCATGGGTTCAAGATGGCTAGTAAATTTATAATATAAAAAAGAGCGGAGGACACCTGCATGGGTCAGTCCGTTAAACATTTGCCTTTGGCTCAGGTCGTGATTCCAGGGTCCTGGGATCAAACCCCGTGTCAGGCTCCCTGCTCGGCAGGGAACCTGCTTCTCCCTCTCCCTAATAAATAAATAAAATCTAAAAAAAAAAAAAAAAAGGAGCAGAACTTGGGGCACCTGGCTGGCTGGCTCAGTCAATAGAGCATGTGGCTTTTGACGTTGGGGCTGTGCGTTCAAACCCCACATTGGGAGTAGAGTTTATGTTTCCTTTTTAAGATTTTTTTAAAAAGTAATCTCTATACTGAACATGGGGCTCAAACTTACAACCCCAAAGCCAAGAGTCACATGCTCTACTGACTGAGCCAAACAGGTGCCCTGGGGCTGGGGAGAGGGAGGAAATGGGAAAGTAAAGAATTTACTTAAAAAAAAAAGAGCAGAGCAGAACTTTTTGCTTACTTTATGGTTTAAAAATATTTTTAATTAGACTTTGTATTTGAGAACAGTTTTAAATTCACAACAAAATTGAGTGGAAAGTAGGAAGATTTCCCATCTACCCCCTACCCCACACATAGATAACCTTAATTATCAATATTCACCCTAGAGTGGTACATTTCTTATAGTTGACGAAACTATGGTTACACATCATTATCACCTAAAGCCTGTAATTTACATTAGGGTTCGCTTGGTGTTGCACATTCTATAGTTTGGACAAATATATAATGACATGGACCCACCGTAGTAGTTTCATACAGAAAAGTTTCACAGCCCTAAGAATCCTCTATGCTCTGCTTATTCATCCCTCCCTCCACCTTAATCCCTGGCGATCACTAATCTTTTTATTGTCTTCATTGCTTTTCCTTTTCCAGAATGTTGTATAGTTGGAATTGTGCATGTGTAACCTTGTCAGATTAGCTTCTTAATTTAGTAATATGCATTGAAGCTTTTCCATGTCATTTCATAGCTTGGTGGTTCATTTCTTATTAGCATTGAATAATATTCCATTGTCTGGATGTACCACAGTTTGTTTTTTCATTCACCTACTGGAGGACATCTTTGTTCTTTCTAAGTTTTCACCTTTATAAATAAACTCCTATAAACATTTGTGTGCAGATTTTTGGGTAGACATAGTTTTCAACTTCTTTGGGTAAACACCAAGGAGTGTGATTGCTGAATTCTGTGGTAAGAGTATGTTGAATTTTGTAAGAAACTGTCAAACTGTCTTCCAGAGTGGCTGTACCATTTTACGTTCCCCCCCAGCAATGAATCAGTGTTCCTGTTTGCCCTTGATCAGCATTTACTTGGTGGTGTCAATGTTCCAGATTATGATCATTTTACTAGATATGTAGTAGTATCTAAATGTTGTTTTAATTTGCATTTCGTTGATGACATAGGATGTGGATGGAGTATGTTTTTGTATTCTTACTTCCCATTTATATATCTTCTTTAGTGAGGTGTCTGTTAGGACTTACGCTGACTTTCCATTAGGGTGTTTCCTGTTTTCTTACTGTTTATTTACTTGTCTATTTTCTTTTTTTAAAATTATTTTTATTTTTTATTTAAGCTTTTTTATTTAAACATATAATGTAACCCCACCACCCTCTCCCAACCCTTCTCGCCCCCCACCCCCCTCAGTTTGTTTTATGACATTAAGAGTCTCTTTTGGTTTGTCTCCCTCCCGATCCCATCTTGTCTATTTTCTTACCACTGAGCTGCCTTTTTTTTTTTTTTAAGATTTTATTTATCTGAGAGAGAAAGAGAGAGAGCGAGCGAGCATGAATGAGGGGTAGGGAGAGGGGGAGGTAGCTCCCCTCTGCACAGGGATCCTGATGCAGGGCTTGACCACAGGACACTGAGATCATGCCTGAGCTTAAGGCAGACACTTAACCTACTGAACCACCGAGGTACCCCTCTTATCATTGAGTTTTAAGAAGTCTCTTTTTTAATATTTTTAAATGACAGTCTCATTTATCAGATATATTTTTTGCTAATATTTTCTCCCAGTCTGTGGCTTGTGTTTTCATTCTGTTGAGCTTACTTTAATTTGATTAATTTTTGAACATGTAGTATAGTTGCAATGTATATAATTTTAAAAGTACTGTATTATTTTCCTGAGGTTACCAGATCAAAGTACCACTCCAGGCGGTTTTAAACAACAGAAATTCATTCTCTTATGTCCTGGAGGCTACAAGTCTGAAAACAAGGTTTTGGAAGGGCCATGGTCTCCCTGAGACTCTAGGAAAGAATCCTTCCTTGTGTCTTCTAGCTTCTGCTGCATAGGGAAATCCTTGGTGTTCCCTGGCCTGCAACTGTGTCACTCTGTTCTTTGCTTCTGTCATCAGTGGGGTTCTCCCTCTGTGCCCCTCTCTGTCTGCACTCATTTTTTCTCTCTTCTTTTAAGGACACTGATTATTGGGTTAGGGCCCAGCCTAATCCACTATGACCTCTTTTTAACTTGATTATATCTGCAAAGACCCACTTTCCAAATAAAATCACATTCATAAATATGGGGTAAAGGGTGTTGGGACTTGAACATGTCTCTTTTTGGGGACAGGGTTCTACCTACTACAGAAATAAAAGTGTGTAAATGAAAAGTTTCTCTCTCACCTGTGTTCCGAGGTCAACCAGTTGCCCTCCTGAGAGGTCACTAATATTATTTGAGTTTATTTTAAATAATTGCAACTGGTCTAAAAATGACTTTAAAGGAGGAAAGTCTCATTTTCTCCTAGGAGAGTTAGTCTTGTTCTCATCTGTTTCATTCATCAAAACTTCCTGATTTTTAGTCATCAGATTTATCCCATGTCCTTGGCTGAATTCAGGGATGGGGAGAAAAAAGGTGATATGTTCAAGTAGGAACTAAATATAGTGAACCTATATTAATCATTGAGTGAAACATATTCTATATCCATGTGACTCCCTCATTAAATGTCAGACATTATGTGAGTAGCGCTTAATCACTCACTTGCTGGCCCAAAGTAGATTGTCACTAGTTTTAAATCCTAGTAACATTAAATCCTATTGCATTTGATTGTGGTATTTCTTATTTAGATGCATGTTATTAAGTGGTTTTGAAATGAATTTATATTGTAAAAATGATGCTATTAAAATAAAACTCTTTGAGACATTGCTCTATTGAATTAGATGAAACTTATGAAGGATGGTTCTGGGTTCTGTTCTTGGATGCTTAAAATATGTGCCAATATCTTGTGCCCTCTAAAAATATGAAATATATAAAAAAAACTATATATAATACTGCGTAGTATCATATTAAATGATATGCAAAGTCGTGCAGTAAGGAACCAATATTTTTAACTTTGGTTAGCATGCAGTTTCCCATAAAGCTCTTTAAAAAAAATTATTTGCATCTCTCATTACTATTGTTTCCCAGAATATACTTGGAGAAATGAAGGTCTAAAAGCCGAAGATAGAGTTAACACATTAAGTCAGAAACCAGGCAATGAGTTAGGAACAGATAGGTAGAACTTTTATGTTACCTGTCTCCAATAGGAGGTGACTTATGTTCTTTTTGTTGCCATAGGAACCATTGGCTTGCTGTCTGAGAGATGGGGGCATGGAGGATAAGGGGAAAACCGTGGGTTCTGGGGTTGGACAGATCTGGTATAAATCCCAGCACTGCCACTTACTAGTTATGTGACCTTAGACAAGCTGCTACATTTTCCTAGGCTTAAATTTCTTCATCTACATGGGGAGAAAACACAGTTTTCATACCTGAAGAATTTGCCATCTAATTAGAGGATGAGATTAGAAGACCTATTGTTACAGGACAAGAATTTGATTCTTGCTTTAAGAGGTACTCACAGTGGTCGGGAAGTTTGATAGAAGCCAATCAGTCATGGCAAACCAGGAAAGGCTTTGTGAAGGAGCTGGTGTTTAGGTAGGTAGATGGACCTGGGTTGCTAAGACTGACATTCAGAGACCTGGTAGGGGGAGCATTCCAGGCAGAGCAAAAAACAAAACCAATGATCTGGAGATGAGAAAGAAAAGACATTTGAGGTTTAACAAGTGGCCTATTTCTTCAGAGAGAGTTGAGATTAAGCAACCATTAAAAGTTTGCGGCCTGTTGTGCTCTCAGGGACCCAGTGGTACAGATAGTTTTAGCACTGCTAATGGTGGCTTTTGAGTAGACTAATGCATTTAATAACCACTATGACACCATTACCAAGTAAATAACCTTGTACTTGAATAAGATTAAGCTTTTACTGGATGCTCTTAGAAATCTGGTCACTGTACTAAAGTGGCTATGCACATATACTCTGGCACAGAGTATATGGAATAGTACAATGGAATAGGGACATTTTCCAAAGTACTTCAGGATTTCTAAATTATCCTCCCAAATTGGTGTTAAGGGAAAGCTTAATAGATGAATAAAATTTTAACATCATTAAATAAAGTTAAACAGGTTTCTTTACTCCTAAACTTTTTGGACAGCTTAGTGTGCTAATGTGCAGTGTGAGTCCCATGAAGGGAGATACATAGTGTGTGTCATTTCCAGGTTTATGGAACCTCAGAACCCTTTGTTTCTTGACTTCATATTGATATCTCCACAAAGATGTTCTCTTCCAGTTACCAGGATCAGTATTCTTAGAGCCGTGGAGCTTTTTCAAAGGCAGACGTTATCCTTATCCTTATCCTTACTCTTATCCCTTTCCAGCATAACAGACTTGCTGGCAGGTGGGGGTTCAGGTAGTAGGGGGTGAGGGAGTGGGAGGGTGTGGGGGAGGGCAGAACTGGGACAGTACCTAGCAGGTTAGGGGCAATGTAGGCTCCCTGGTGATTCTGATATCTCATATCCATTCCTCCATCCTCCCACTCACTATCTCCTTCCCATCTCTGACTTGACCTAAAGTATAAATTAGGCTCTCAGTTGTGTGAACAGTTAAAGCTCAAGCCGTAATTGCTCAACTTTTGTGAGAAAAATCTTACTGAAACGTTGTGAAGAGTCTCTCATGGTTTGTTGGACTCCTGGAAACAAACTGAGGGTTTCAGAGGAGAGGGGGTGGGGGGAGGAGTTAACTGGGTGATGGGTATTAAGGAGGGCACATATTATGATGAGTACTGGGTGAGTGTTAAACACAACTAATGAATCATTGAACAATACACCAAAAACTAATGATGTACTATATGTTGGCTAACTGAACATAATAAAAACAAAAAGAAAAAACAAACAAAAAAGAAAATTTGTGAAGAAAAATAGAAATATAAACATAAGTAAAGACAAAGTAGGTTATAGATCACCTCTAAAATAGCAGCAGAGGGACGCCTGGGTGGCTCAGTTGGTTAGGCAGCTGCCTTCGGCTCAGGTCATGATCCCAGAGTCCTGGGATCGAGTCCCACATCGGGCTCCTTGCTCGGCAGGGAGCCTGCTTCTCCCTCTGCCTCTGCCTGCCACTCTGTCTGCCTGTGCTTGCTCTCTCTCTCTCTCTCCCTCTCTCTAACAAATAAATAAAATCTTTATAAAAAAAAAGTTTAAAATAGCAGCAGATATCATACCTGGACTATTATCATGCAAAGGAAATACATTTGAGAATTTACAAGTTGATTTCTCTTTTTAAAAGATTTATTTATTTATTTGAGGGGTAGAGGGGAGGGTCAGAGGGAGAGGGAGAAAAAAACCCAGGCAGACTCCACGCTGAATGTGGGGCTCGTTGGGCGGCTAATCTTGGGGCTAATGCATGGTGTGGGGACCCTGAGATCATGACCCTGAGATCACGACCTGAGCAGAAACCAAGAGTTGGACACTTAACTGACTGCACCACAGCAGTGATCTGAAAATTTATAAGCCTAATTTACTTTGATGTGAATATTTTAAACCCCACTAATGTACCCTCAAACCAAACAATACAATGTATAGAAACGTTCTGCTAAAGATTGAGGTTTGATATTTTGAGATTTTAATAAAACACGTGATTTGGCTCAGAACTATCAAGGATATGCTCTGCAGCTGATTATTACTTCTCTTTGCACATTTCTTTTGATTCTTAGATTCTTAGCACTTTTTTAAGAGTCCAGAAAAAATTAAAATTCAAATTTTTGCTACATGTTATCATCTGTGGAAGTTGGGGGAGATTATAATTGCTTATTAGATTCCTGGAATTCACTGATAATAGGTATCAGTCATTTCAGTAGAAATCATTGTTCTTTTGGCTGCATAACTGTATTTCTTTTTTAAATCTACATTTAGTATTTTGACAAAGATCTCTAATTTTTTCTTAATAATTCTAAGTAGAAGAGAGAGAGAGAGAGAGTGTGCGTGTGCAAAATTACATGCCTAATGTAGTATCATGTGGTAGACCCATAGAAGATTGCCTTTAGTGGTACTCGGAAGCAAGATGTGTGTACTTTCTGATCAAGTACCTCAAAATATACTGAATTAGCTTTCCTTTCATCATCAAAATGCATATGCTTCCTATTGGAAATGATAATATTTCTCCTTTTTATGAAGGATAAAATTTTTTGTATATAGAAGGCAGGGAACCAATACAGGAAAATGCCTAAAGGAATGTGTATAAGTTGCCAAAATTTACACCTCCTGAGATGTTTCTATGAGAATCATAAATAGCATATAGTGAATGCCTTCTCTCCAGCTGAGCCTTTGAAATAGCCCACTCAGCACTTTTGTTAAATAATATCCCTGGGACATGAACCGAATAGCATTTCCTGTTCAGTCTCATCTGTCATTTTCCTGATTCCACAAACCAGTCTCCAGATGTCAAAATATAAAGGTGAAAGTGAATAAAATTGTTTTATTTACAGAGCTCCCTAAATCAAACCAAGATTATCCCCTGCCACCCATGACCCCATGTGTCTCTAAACCATCTTTAACCTTCCTTGTAGGTTAAAACAATATACTATACGTGGAGGCCATTTTAGCTGAGTTATATAACCTGCTGTTATAAATTCTACCAGAGTAAAATTATCATGGGCCTTGGATAATCATTGTAACAAATGCTTCCAGAACCTTTATAAATACTACATTGAATCTCTGTTGCTATGTTAACATCTCCAGCATCGCAAGAAAGATATAGATCATTGGTTTCTGTTTCTGTTGCAAGTACTTATGAATGTGGCTTAAAGGTGTTGAGGAAACATGAAGGGAAAATGCACTGTGAAACACTAAAGTGTTATGTAAGTATTGAGGTATTATATTGGTTTCATGAAGCTTGACTTACCTGTTCTGTGTGCACTTTAGGTATTCAGGTGTGCAAGTTTTATTATATTCCATTAGGGGAAAATGGCTCAGGTAGTCTTTTGAATTGTGTCCCATATGTCCAGAAGCTTGCGTCTTAATAGACTCAATTTTAGGAAAGAAGAACCCATAAATAATACCTAGTTGAGTTGCTTCATTTTTCAGATCAGAAACTAAATTCTAGAGAGATGAGTTACCTTGACGAAGCCAGTTAGCAATAGTGCTGAGTGAGGAGCTGTCTAGCTGTCTAGCCAGATCCCCAGTTTATTATTCATACTTCAGTTCAGTAGATATGGAATCTTGTCAGACAACAACACTAACAACTACAAAGCGTGTTGGCTTTGCTCATATTTTTAGCATAATTTATTTTTGCATAAAAAATATCCTCAATAATAAATCTGCCTTCAGCAGATTTGATTTTCCCATAATCAGGCATCATGATCAATTTAGAAGTGTGGATCTAATCATTTTGAAACTCTAGATCTTTTATGATATTTTAATTCGCTTCAAAGAAACTTATTAACTTATGGTTACCTGTTTTTATTACTTTTTCAAATACAGGTTTTAAAAAATACACTCCTTTTTCTCCTGTGTTTTTTATTACACTGTGTCTGGGAGGAGAAAAGGAAATATTCATAGCTTGTATCTGATGTTACACTCACATTATTGCTTAAGAACTGGGGTTAGATGTCACTTGGAACTTTACTATGGTACAGCCTGACTCTGAATTTCATCCTCACATTGGTGAGCTGGTGTGAAAAGCTCTTAACATTGGATGACCTGGCTGAGTTCCTGCAATTGCTGCTTTTCACCCACTATTTTCATCTGGGTCATCACTATGCCCTCTGCACCTGTTTTGTGATAGATATAATAGGAATAATTCTTGTCCAGTCTGTGTCTTAGAATGTGACACTCATAGGATTTCTGAGAAATTTTAAAAGAGTGCTTTATTTTGTTTGGAAGCCCTTGATCTTTTTGGGTATTTTCTCTCAGTAGGGACATCAAGGGGTCACCTTAAAACCCCAGTATCTGTTACTGAAGAAAAAGAAGGAGGAGGAGGAGTATGAAGAGGGAGAGGAGGAGAAGAAAATGTGTTAGAAATTGAAAAATGTAAT
Source organism: Taxidea taxus jeffersonii (assembly GCA_003697995.1). Lineage (NCBI taxonomy): Eukaryota > Metazoa > Chordata > Mammalia > Carnivora > Mustelidae > Taxidea > Taxidea taxus. Next base: position 34,443 of record RCUC01129725.1, on the reverse strand, counting down.
CTAAAGACAGTACAAAGTGGTCTAATATCGTTAGCAGGAAAACCCCCCTCCTTTAAAGGTTTTTTAATTGATAGCTTGGGACCAGGAAATTGCTCTACTCTGCTATTTGCTATCCTGTCCTATTTTTAAAAATCTTATCCTTCCCTCCTGTCCCCTCTCAAATGCTGCTCTTCTTGAAGCTTCTCTGATTCCCTACTCTCCCCTCTACATTAGGTTGGGTATCATAGTGGCTTTTTTGTAGTTACTGTATAACGAGAATGAAAGTTTCTTCAGGATAGTTGTCATGAAGTATTTAGGAGAAGGTCTTGCACACTGTAGTTATTTAGTAATATTTATTAAATTGACTTTGGGGGAAAATACATTTTTTTAGTATTGTTTCTCAAATTCTTCCTTATAATTTTGCTTTGAGTTATTTACCTAGAGTTGAAATAATCGTGTGGGGGAAAAAGATCTTTACCTTCAAATGTCTTTCAGTATATATATTTTTATTAACTGAAATTTGAGAGGTTAAAAAAAGTGGCATTTTAGAGGATCATAATTTATTTTATAAATCAATTCAGCTGTAAATCTTGATTTTTTAAAAAAGATTTTATTTACTTATTTGACAGAGAGAGAGAGAGCGAGATCACAGGTAGGCAGAGAGGCAGGCAGAGAGAGGGGGAAAGCAGGTTTCCTGCTGAGCAGAGAGTCCGATTCGGGGCTCGATCCCAGAACTCTGAGATCATGACCTGAGCCAAAGGCAGAGGCTTAACCCACTGAGCCACCCAGGTGTCCCCATCTTGATTTTTAAATCTTATTCTCCATTCATGTATTTTTAGTGATCATATTTAAGCATTCGAAGCTAAAAACTGAGTCTTGCAGAAATGATTCCTCAGAAAATTATATTCATTTTTTAAGACTTTTTAAAAAATGATTTTATTTATTTATTTGACAGAGAGAGAGAGAGAGACAGTAAGAGAGAGAATGCAAGGAGGGGGAGTGGGAGAGGCAGGATCTCCTCTGAGTAAGGAACCTGACATGGGGCTCAATCCCAGGACCCCGGGATCAAGACTGGAGCTGAAGGCAGAGGCTTTAACCCACTGAGCCACCCAGGTGCCCCTATATTAATTTTTTTAAAGGAAGTTTATTTCTTTTTACTCATAGAAAGTCAATTTTTAGGAGAAAGTGTGTTGTCTCAAATATTGATGACATGTTCAAGATGGTGACCAGAACATTCCTACCCTCTTTCAAAAGTATGTGTAGGAACCATTGTGAACAACAATGCTTTACGTTTTGTTTTCCACTACTAGAGTGTTCTAAAGTGATAAAGATCATTCTTTACAATATTATGGTTAAAAGAAAAGATATTTATTGGCTGAGGGCCTTGTGTTTCTAAGGCTTTGTCTGGAGTTATGATGGAGATTTTGATAGAATCATAACTCAAGGTGACATTAATGGGAATCACTTCATTATAATCTTGTCTAGCCTTATTAGGAGGTCATTCGGAAACTTTAGATAATCAGATGGTGCTATGACCAAGTAGAAATAGTGCTTTATCTTTTGTGTTTTAATCTCTGGGTGGTCCCACTAAGTATAGCTTTAGTGTGCACCCTTCCTTTGACTGTTAACATCTCTTAACGATGATTACTAGCCAACCACAGTGACCAACTGACATTTCTGTTATTACTGACTTTCCTGAAGATTCATTATCAGATGATGACAGTACTCCTCAAGTTTCTGACTAGGTAGTCTCTCTTTGCTTTTCTTAGTCTTGCGCTGTGACCCCCCCCATGAACCTCTATAGTGGAGGTGGCCTTTACCTTTAATCCTAATGTAAAGGAATGTGGAATGGGGCAAAGAGACCAAGAGAGCTCAGTGGTAGCATTGGCTCTGACCACTAATGAGCTTTAGAGCTTTGAGCAAATGACTCTAGACTTCATTTTTCTGATCAGTAATATGTAGGTTGTATTAGGTAATTTCAAAGATGCCTCTGGCTGTAAGATTCTATAATTCATCAAAATGCATCTGCCAGAATGGCACTGTAATAATTAGATAGACTGACAGCTGGATGCAGGGAAATGGTAGAGCTAAAAGCTTCAGTCTACACTATCCCTGGTGAACATTCATGTTTGCATATTTTAATAACAATATTCTCAGCATCCCACCTCCACCCAATCACTCACTTAGCAAGAAGCTTTCTCCCTCTTAACATTTTACAACTATGTAATTTAATGAAATTCATTAGTACCAACAAAAAGAGTAACAGTGATATTTTAATATACCTTTAATATCATTGCTTGTATTTGAGAAACCAATTGAAAGACTTTAAGGTTTGACTTCTAAGGAAGAAAAAAATCTCCTGTTTTTATTTAATGGAAGAAAAAAGACCTCTAATAAAGAATAAAGCCCCAGAATTGTCATTCACTTCACACTTGCTCCTTTTTAGGCATGCAGAACCTCATGTGTTCTTAAGCATAAAATGGAAGGTGACACATTAAATGAAGGATCTTTCTGAAAAATAAAGTAGACAAAATCACTTTACTCTCAAGAATAGTTGTGAAGTAAAAACCAAAATGATAGCTTATTCATAGCTAATATTTGAAGGGATTTCTTAAGTCCAGAAAGGTCAGAGGGAAATCCAGTAAATGTCAACACTGTCAGGTGGGGAGACTCACAACATCTCCTGAGAAATTTAATTTATATTAATGAGGAGTGAGACCTGCCTAGGGCTCTCTCAGAGATTGCTCTGGTGTCAGTTTTAATGATCTAACTTCATGAAAAGGATTTTTAACAAATTATTCAGCAAGACAACCTCATATGAGATTACTTTTTTAATTGTGAGGACTCAGTTACTCTGACCCCAACTGAACCACAGTCACATGTTGGGGCTTCTTGAGGACTTGCCTCACTAAATTGATAACTTACTATCATTTCTGGCCCTTGTTGGATTATCAGGGGACCAACCCAACCCAAGTGAGATTCTGACAGTAAGGTTCTAATTCAGTTCAGCAGGCCTCTCACAGAGGCAATGTGGGAGTGACAATAAGGGCTACTAATTATGAATACTTATGGTGTGCCAGGCACCCTACTAAGCATTTTATATTGCCAGTTTCTAAACTCAACAGTAGTTTTACAGAATTACAGAGTAGGAGACGGAGACTCAGAGATGTTAAGTCATTTGCTCAAAGTTATACTGTTAAGTGATTGGCAGAAACAGGATTTCATGGGTCTGTTTGGCTCCAAAGTCCATGGTTTTGCACTACTCATCTATTTCTTGGATTTTTCCTTTACTTGTGTAACTTCTTAATGTTCACAACAGCTTCCGTTTATCTAGCAAAGGTATGTTTCAGATATTATACAAACCTCTGAAATAGACTTCTGAGTGAAGGAGGGCTAGAGAATTAAGCAAATTGTCCCATGTCAGATAAGGTTGGAGTCAGCTCCAAAATAATGGGACTAGAATGCTAAGCTGAGTCTATCTGATCTCCCCAACCTATGCTCTTACTGTTAGAGGGCTGGGACTCCAATAGTATGTCCTGAGCTTGTAGAAAGGTGACAAAGCCTGCTCCCTACACTCTAGTAACAGGAAGTCCATTGGGTGGAGATGGACACAAATTCAAGTGTCTATAAAGCCAAGCAGAATGATGTAAATGTGAAATGAAGTGATATTTAAAAGGTGCTGGGGAAGCACAAAAGTAGGAAAATTAATGCCAAATAAAAGGTACAGAATGGTTTTGCCAAAATGGAGGCATTTAATGAACTGGATTTCAAGATACAGGGAATAAAAGGAAACACATTTCAGGCCAAGGAACTTGTTTCCCCTTGAGTACAGCTTTGGCCATATTTCTTGGACTTGAATGTATAGTGTTTTTGTTATTAATTTCAAAGTTTGTAACTTTAGTTTTAATTTTCTCATTGGTTCATGACTTAATTTCTAGTTTTCAGAATCTATAACTGGTTAGATTTTTGTTGTTGTTGTTATCTCAAGTTGTTTTTGTTTGTATTGTTACTAAACTTTCTTGGTTTAGGAATTCACTAAGGTTTTCTGTATTACCTATTAAATAATTAATTTTTATAAATGTTCTGTGGAGGGGCATCTGGAGGGTTCAGTTGGTTGAGCATCTGATTCTTGATTTCGGCTCAGGTCATGATCTCAGAGTGAGAATGAGCCCTGCGTCCTCCTCCCTGACCAGCAGGGAGTCTGCTTGAGAGTCTCTCTCTCTCCATTTGCTCCTCCCCCTCTCTAAAAAAGATAATAAATATTTTTTTTAAAAAATAAATGTTCAGAGTCAAGATGGCGGAGAAGTAGCAGGCTGAGACGACATCAGGCAGCAGGAGATCAGCTAGATAGCCTATCAAACCATTCTGAACACCTATGAATCCAACAGGAGATCGAAGAGAAGAAGAGCAACAATTCTAGAAACAGAAAATCGACCACTTTCTAAAAGGTAGGACTACCAACAGTGTAGGAGGGTTCCCCTTTCTCCACATCCTCGCCAGCATCTGTCATTTCCTGACTTGTTCATTTTAGCCATTCTGACTGGTGTGAGGTGGTATCTCATTGTGGTTTTGATTTGTATTTCCCTGATGCATAAAACAAACTGAGGGGGGTGGGGGGAAGAGGGGTTGGGAGAGGGTGGTGGGGTTACATTATATGTTTAAATAAAGCTTAAATAAAGTTAAAAAAAAAAAAAGGTAGGACTAGCAGAGAAGTGAGTCCAACGCGGTGGGAAGATAGACCCCGGGGGGAGGGGCCGGCTCCCGGCAACCTGTAGAACAACGGAACACAAAATCAGGACTTTTAAAAGTCTGCTCCATGGAGGGACATTGCTCCAGAGGCTAAACTGGGGTGAAGACCTTGTGGGGACAGTGTGGACTCAGGTCCCGCGGGGTCACAGAAAGATCGGGGGTGTCTGAGTGTCACAGAGCTCACAGGTATTAGAGTGGGGAAGCAATTTTAAATATCTATGCCCCTAACATGGCAGCAGCCAACTATATAAACCAATTAATAACAAAATCAAAGAAACACATTGACAAGAAGACAATAATAGTAGGGGACTTTAACACGCCCCTCACTGAAATGAACAGATCATCCAAGCAAAAGATCAACAAGGAAATAAAGGTCTTAAATGACACACTGGAGCAGATGGACATCACAGATATATTCAGAACATTCCATCCCAAAGCAACAGAATACACATTCTTCTCTAGTGTCCATGGAACATTCTCCAGAATAGATCACATCCTGGGTCATAAATCAGGTCTCAACCGGTATCAAAAGATTGGGATCATTCCCTGCATATTTTCAGACCACAATGCCCTGAAGCTAGAACTCCATCACAAGAGGAAATTTGGAAAGAGCACAAATACGTGGAGACTCGACAGCATCCTTCTAAAGAATGAATGGGTCAACCAGGAAATTAAAGAAGAATTGAAAAAAATCATGGAAACAAATGATAATGAAAATACAATGGTTCAAAATCTGTGGGACACAGCAAAGGCAGTCCTGAGAAGAAAATACATAGCGATACAAGCCTATCTCAAGAAACAGGAAAGATCTCAAATACACAACCTAACCCTACACCTAAAGGAGCTCGAGAAAGAACAACAAAGAAAGCCTAAACCCAGCAGGAGAAGAGAAATAATAAAGATCAAAGCAGAAATCAATGAAATAGAAACCAAAAAAACAAGAGAACAAATTAACGAAACTAGGAGCTGGTTCTTTGAAAGAATTAATAAGATTGATAAACCCCTGGCCAGACTTATCCAAAAGAAAAGAGAAAGGACCCAAATAAATAAAATCATGAACGAAAGAGGAGAGATCACAACCAACACCAAAGAAATACAAACAATCATAAGAACATATTATGAGCAACTCTATGCCAACAATTTCGACAATCTGGAAGAAATGGATGCTTTCCTAGAGACATATAAACTGCCAAAACTGAACCAGGAAGAAATAGAAAACCTGAATAGGCCCATAACCAGTAAGGAGATTGAAACAGTCATCCAAAATCTCCAAACAAACAAAAGCCCAGGGCCAGATGGCTTTCCAGGGGAATTCTACCAAACATTTAAAGAAGAATTAATTCCTATTCTCCTGAAACTGTTCCAAAAAATAGAAATGGAAGGAAAACTTCCATACTCATTTTATGAGGCCAGCATCACCTTGATCCCCAAACCAGACAAAGATCCCATCAAAAAAGAGAATTACAGACCAATATCCTTGATGAACACAGATGCAAAAATTCTCACCAAAATACTAGCCAATAGGATCCAACAGTACATTAAAAGGATTATTCACCACGACCAAGTGGGATTTATTCCAGGGCAGCAGGGTTGGTTCAACATCCGCAAATCAATCAATGTGATACAATACATTAACCAAAGAAAGAACAAGAACCATATGATACTCTCAGTAGATGCTGAAACAGCATTTGACAAAGTGCAACATCCCTTCCTAATCAAAACTCTTCAAAGTGTAGGGATAGAGGGCGCATACCTCAATATTATCAAAGCCATCTATGAAAAACCCACCGCAAGTATCATTCTCAATGGAGAAAAACTGAGAGCTTTTCCGCTAAGGTCAGGAACACGGCAGGAATGTCTGTTATCACCACTGCTATTCAACATAGTACTAGAAGTCCTAGCTTCAGCAATCAGACAACAAAAAGAAATTAAAGGCATCCAAATCGGCAAAGAAGAAGTCAAACTATCACTCTTTGCAGATGATATGATACTATATGTGGAAAACCCAAAAGGCTCCACTCCAAAACTGCTAGAGCTTGTACAGGAATTCAGTAAAGTGTCAGGATATAAAATCAATGCACAGAAATCAGTTGCATTTCTTTACACCAACAACAAGACAGAAGAAAGAGAAATTAAGGAGTCAATCCCATTTACAATTACACCCAAAACCATAAGATACCTAGGAATAAACCTAACCAAAGAGGCAAAGAATCTATACTCAGAGAACTATAAAGTACTCATGAAAGAAATTGAGGAAGACACAAAGAAATGGAAAAATGTTCCATGCTCATGGATTGGAAGAATAAACATTGTGAAAATGTCTATGCTACCTTAAGCTATCTACACATTTAATGCAATGCCTATCAAAATCCCATCCAATTTTTTCAAAGAAATGGAACAAATAATCCTAAAATTTATATGGAACCAGAAAAAACCTCGAATAGCCAAAGGAATATTGAAAAAGAAAGCCAAAGTTGGTGGCATCACAATTCCAGGCTTCAAGCTCTACTACAAAGCTGTCATCATCAAGACAGTATGGTACTGGCACAAAAACAGACACATAGATCAATGGAACAGAATAGAGAGCCCAGAAATAGACCCTCAACTCTATGGGCAACTAATCTTCTATAAAGCAGGAAAGAATATCCAATGGAAAAAAGACAGCCTCTTCAACAAATGGTGTTGGGAAAATTGGACAGCCACATGCAGAAAAATGAAATTGGACCATTTCCTTACACCACACACGAAAATAGAATCAAAATGGATGAAGGACCTCAACGTGAGAAAGGAATCCATCAAAATCCTTGAGGAGAACACAGGTAGCAATCTCTTCGACCTCAGCCGCAGCAACTTCTTCCTAGGAACAACACCAAAGGCAAGGAAAGCAAGGGAAAAAATGAACTATTGGGACTTCATCAAGATCAAAAGCTTTTGCACAGCAAAGGAAACAGTCAACAAAACCAAAATACAAATGACAGAATGGGAGAAGATATTTGCAAATGACATATCAGATAAAAGACTAGCATCCAAAATCTATAAAGAGCTTAGCAAACTCAACACCCAGAGAACAAATAATCCAATCAAGAAATGGGCAGAGGACATGAACAGACATTTCTGCAAAGAAGACCTCCAGATGGCCAACAGACACATGAAAAAGTGCTCCACATCACTGGGCATCAGGGAAATACAAATCAAAACCACAATGAGATACCACCTCACACCAGTCAGAATGGCTAAAAGGAACAAGTCAGGAAATGACAGATGCTGGCCAGGATGTGGAGAAAGGGGAACCCTTCTACACTGTCGGTGGGAATGCAAGCTGGTGCAACCACTCTGGAAAACAGCATGGAGGCTCCTCAAAAAATTGAAAATAGAGCTACCTTAATACCCAGCAATTGCACTACTGGGTATTTACCCTAACGATACAAACGTAGTGATCCGAAGGGGCACGTGTACCCGAATGTTTATAGCAGCAATGTCCACAATAGCCAAATTATGGAAAGAACCTAGATGTCCATCCACAGATGAATGGATAAAGAGGAGGTGGTATATATATATACAATGGAATACTATGCAGCCATCAAAAGAAATGAAATCTTACCATTTGCGATGACATGGATGGAACTAGAGGGTATTATGCTTAGCGAAATAAGTCAGTCGGAGAAAGACAACTATCATATGATCTCCCTAATATGAGGAAGTGGAGATGCAATGGGGGTGGGGGCTAAGGGGGTAGGAAAAGAAAAAATGAAACAAGATGGGATTGGGAGGGAGACAAACGAACGGAGACTCTTAATGTCATAAAACAAAGTGAGGGGGGTGGGGGAATGGGGTTGGGAGAGGGTGGTGGGGTTACATTATATGTTTAAATAAAAGAAATAAATGTTCAATAGATATTTGAAATGAATATTCAAATGCAGATAAATTTTCTAAAGAGTCAAAGGTATGAACCTATTCATTCGTCAAGTTTATTAATTGGTTTATTAATTAATTAAGTTTATTATTACTTATTTTTTCTTTGCCTGACAAGCTAACAAATTCTGAGATGAGTCTTCCACTGGTATTTTGGATTCATGAAATTCTTAATATTTCTCAGTTTTTCCTTCACATAACTAGATGCTGTGTGTTTTGCTGTATGAAAGTGTGGGATTGTTATATCAACTTCAATTATACTTGCTAATCAATATAAAATCTATTTTGCTCTGTTTAATTTTTGTGAATTAAATTTACTGTAAAACAGGAGACAGGGAGATATAGGCTTCCAGTTATGGAATGAATAAGTCGACGGAATAAAAGACACAGCATAGGGAATACAGTCACTGATACTGTAATAGTGATAAAAGGGGACAGGTTTTAGCTACGCTTGTAGTAAACATAGCACAATGTATATCTTGTTGAATCAGTAAATGGTACACCTGAATCTAATGTAACATTATGTGTCAACTATATTCAAATTTAAAAAAAGATTAAAAAATTTACTCTAAAACAAATACTGTCATAGCTGATTTGTTTATATATGAGATGCACTGTACCCACTGCCCTTTTGTGTCATTTTGTTTTAGGATTTCTCTTATATTAATAGTTTTTTATTCTTGTTAAAAATGTAGCTGATTGGGGCACCTGGGTGACTCAGTGGGTTAAGCCTCTGCCTTCGGCTCAGGTCATGATCCCAGGGTCCTGGGATCGAGCCCTGAATCGGGCTCTCTGCTCATTGGGGAGCCTGCTTCCCCCGCTCTCTCTGCCTGCCTCTCTGCCTACTTGTAATCTCTGTCAAATAAATAAATAAAATCTTTTTAAAAATTTAGCCAATTAATATTAATTTTGATTGCTTATATGGTAGGTCCTGTGCCTGCCACCATTTTATTTTGTGTTTTTTTTAAACTTTGTTGGTGTGTTTTATTTTAGTCTTCAATTCTTTCTTTCACTTACTGACTTCTTTTAAAAATGCTAGAAAATTACTTCTTTTCCACTTAGTGGTACCTTTTAATCAATATATATATTACCAATATTCAAAATAAAAATATCTATAACCTCCAAATAAATAAGAATACATATTCAGCATGCTTTAATTTATTGTTACTCCTCCCTCTTCCTTGTACTTTAAATATTTTATAGAAATAATCTGAATTTATTTTCACATCATCAACCTTGTAGGCATACTTTACCTATGTATTATGTCTCTTTTAAAAACATTTTCTTGGGACACCTGGGTGGCTCAGTTGGTTAAGCAGCTGCCTTCGGCTCAGGTCATGATACCAGCGTCCTGGAATCGAGTCCCACATGGGGCTCCTTGCTTGGCGGGGAGCCTGCTTCTCCCTCTGCCTCTGCCTGCTGCTCTGTCTGCCTCTGCTTGCTTGCCTGATCTCTCTCTCTGACAAATAAATAAATAAAAAATCTAAAAAAAAAAAAATAAAAAAAAATAAAAACATTTTCTTGGTAATTAATTACATGAACATTAGAGCCACAGTGAAGTAATTTAACTTTGTTTTACTGGGTTCATTATGCCTAACTATTTTGTGCCTGCTATCATACCCATTTCTTGAGTTTTTTATTTGGATTAATTTGTCATTTGGCTGGAGTAATTTTTCTTCCTCAAATAATTTTTTCATAAAATGTACATGAGTAGACAGTATTATTGGTACCACCAGTATTATTATGCCTAACAATCAGTTCTTTGTCCTTATCTTAAGTTTTCTGTAGCAACTGACAATCACCTTCTCATATATTCATTTGGCTTCTAAGATGCCACTTTAAACAATTCTCCTTTTATCTTAACTATAGAGAACAATCAGGGATTACCAGAGGGGAGGTGGGGGGGATGGGTAAAATAGATGAAGGGGATTAAGGGTACTCTTATCTTGACGAGTGCTGAGTAATATTTGGAACCGTTGAATCACTCTGTTGCACACCTGAAACTAGTATAACACTATCTGTTAACTACACTGGAATTAAAATTCTCCTCTTAGCTCACTGGACAGTATTTCTTTGCTGGTTCTTCTTTATCTCTTTAGTTTCTTTATGTTGCGATGTCTCAGGGCTTGTTTTTCAACTCTGCTTTCTTCTCTGTACTCTTATTCCCTAAGTGATCTCGTTTAGGTTCATGGCTTTAAATGCCATCTATATAAATCCAAAGTTTACATTTTAACTCTTACCTCTCTTGTGAATGAATACCTCCCACTGTATACTTGATATCTCAAAATTAACATGCCCCAAACTGAACTCTCATTTTTCTTACCCAAACCTGAACTTTCGTAAGTATTACTCATCTTATTAAGTGTCAAATCTAGTATTCCAGTTGCTTAAGCCAAAAACACTGGAGTCACCCAGTTTATCAAACAAAATAAAACTTTTAGGTTGTTGAATTCACTGGAAAATCTTGTAAGTTCTGCTGTCCAAAATATATCCAGAATTGGATCATTTCTTACCATCATCTTGGTTACCACCCTTGTCCAAGCTACCAGCATCTATTTCTGTTGCTGCATAGCCCCTGGTTGGTTTTTCCATTTCTACCTTTGGTCCTCCAGAGGCCATTCTAGCAGCCAGCCAGCCAGCATCCATTTCACTAAGGGTAAAAGTCCATATCTATATGATGGTCTACAAGATCTGTTCCCACGTGTCCCCCTGCCCTCCACCGTGAACTCCTCTTCCTCTAACACGCTCCTCCTCACCCACTCCTCTCTAGCCACACTGATCTCCTTGTTCCTCCTTCATAGCAAGTGTTTATTTCAAGGCCTTTGCATTCCTTCTGCCTGAATGCTTTCTCCCAGATTTCAGCGTGGCTCCCTCCTTCACTTCCTTCAGGTTTCTGCTCATAGGTTGCCTTATCTCCAGTGCTTGGAATGTGCCTCACATGTTGTAATTCCTCCATAAACATTTGTTGATGTCTGTGTGTAGTTGAAAAATGTTTTTTATCATGAATGAGTAGGGATGCCTACGTGGCTCAGTCAGTTAAGTCTGCCTTTGGCTCAGGTCATGATCCCAGTGTTCTGGGATTGAGTCCCACTATTGAGCTCCTTGCTTAGTGGGGAGTCTGCTTCTCCCTCTGCCTGCCACTCTCCCTGCTTGTGCTCTCTCTCTCTTCTTTTCTCTCTCTGACAAATAAATAAAATCTTTAAAAAAAAGGGTATAAAATTTTATATTCCAATCCTTTTTTCCTAGAATTATGATCAAACCAATTTTTAAGAATCTTTTGGGGGAAAGGTATTTAATAGATGGTAGCTATTATTTTTAAGGATGACATTTTCTATTACTTTGATTATCATTTCTTTTTAATCCAGTAACTATTTATTAAGGGTTTACTATATATCAGGCATGTATTAGGTATGTGTGTGAGGAGGATAAAGATGGATAAGATAAGTCACTTGTCCTCTAGGAGTTTATACTCTTAATTGGGGAGAAATTATGAAACTATTTTTTTAAATTTTGTTTCTGTTCCTTTCTCTCTGTCTCTTCTGGATAATGAAAGCGTCATCTTTCACTTTATAATGAAATTGTTATAAGGATATTATAAAATTGTTTTCTAGTGAATGAATGAGTGCGAGGGAGAGGGAAAATTGGGTATTATGTGGATAGACAAGAATTTGTTTGCTGGTTATCTACCCCAGCACTTGGGGGTATGGAGCCAGTGTGTCAGGCGAACGTGATAACCACTACACTATGGAAACTGGAGCCAGTGTGGATAGTGGATGTGGCTTACCATCCAGCATTCTGAAAGTGTTTTCAGGGTGGTCCTGAGCAGCCACATCAGCATCCATGTCAGCATCACTGAGTAGCCTGTGAGGCACGTTCTCTTCAGGGAGATAGTCTTCTTCATTCAAGAAGTCCTCCAGATGGTTCTGATGTGTGCTAACATTTGAGAACCACTGTTCTATAGGAAGGGATCCTTACCTTGAAGTTTAATATCTACACCATTCCCCTCTGTCCTTTGCTCTTTTTGAAAGTTTTTCCCTACATACGTATTATAGGAAGGGGATATTTCATATCTTTTTACTCTGTCGGATTGATCCTTTCAACATCTGGATGAAGTTGCAAGGAATCTGAGGCCTAGAACTTAAATAAATATCCAAAGGCTCTGGAGGCAGTGTCAGAAATAGAGTCAGGTACTGAAGTCAGGTATCTCTGAAATAGATTCAGAACTCTCCACAAGAATATACATCCTCAGGTTTTCATCAACAAACTGACAGATTGTAAAAATAAATTATAGGAGCTTTTTGTTGATGTTTTTGTTTTCTTTTGCTTTTAATTATCCAAATATTAATTGGTGCTAATTAATTAAAAATTGATATTAGATAAAAATTGTTTTGTTGTTGTTTTGCCCTCTTATTATTGCATCCTATTGCTGTTTATTCTTAGCTCTAGGTACCCTGTGCTGACTGGCAAAGGAAACCATTTTGGGCCCTTAGGGTGAATCTAGAGAACCTTGGCTTTCTCTTGGCTACTTTTTAGCAAAGCCCTGTTTTACCTTCAAAGGTAAGACAAATCAAGACCAGTACTTTGAGATGTTTGATTTCATCTTTATTTCCTTTGAAGTTATATTTATTTTCCAATAGCTGTGATGAAGTGAAAACCAACAACAAAAAAATCAAGAACAAGTGTTTCAGAATAAAAATCAGTTGAGATTTAAAGCAGTACAAGGTGTGGAAAAAATACACTGAAATATATGTCACTTAGAGCAAACAGGTAAAATAGAACAGTTGAAGCCCAAGTGTTCCAGAAGCTGATATGAATGGAAAACTCATCAGCTAAAGCAATTTATCAGCCAAATGAATCTATTTTCTTTCCTTCCTCCCCCCCTTCTCTCTCTCTCTCTCTTTCTTTCTTTCTTAGATTTTATTTATTCATTAGAGAAACAGAGAGATATAATGACAGCAAGCATGAGTGGGCACAAGCCAGGAGGAGAGAAGTGTCTTCCCACTAAGCAAGGGTTGATGCAAAGTTCCATCCCAGGACTCTGGGATCATGACCTAAGTGGAAGGCAGACACTTAACGACTGAGCTGTCAGGTGCCCCGTGAATACATTTTCTTGTACAAAATGGATATATTGTATATGCTATTAAAAGTAAGGTTTTCTTAGATTGATATCTATTAGAAGAACAGACTTTTTAAGAAAAGAAATATTCATTTTACTGTCGCTCTTGTATTTTCTAGATTTGAATTGGTTCTGTGTTTTGGGATTAAATTGCTCTTAGATGGATAAAAGCCAACTGAAACATGCTAATTGTGTTTTCTGTTATCACAATGCCTTTTCAAATAATTTGTTTTTAATTAACTTTCTTGTATGGCACATAAGTTCTTGTCTTCGATCTTTTTATTAGCATAATTTTAATTCTAAGCATTTTCATCTCTTTTTCTTTTTCTTCCATTTAAAATCTACCTTTTAAGCTTAAAAAAGTTGATGGGGGGTGTGTGATTTTTATAGCAGAATAAAATCTCAGATAAACTTCTTTGACTTCCTTATACAAGCAAATAATCTCAGTTTTAAACATGTTTCCTATTTCCGTGTAGGCAAACACTATTGTCCATAGTTTGGGAGCCTGTCCTAGACTGTGAAGCCAGAATAGATATGATACTTTGGACAAGATTTGATTTGGAGAGTTTTGGGGATTGGCACAAGGAGCTAATGAGGAATCGGTGTTGGTTTGATATCCTAGAATGTCATTTGCTTCCTGTTCTTCTGTAAGTAAGGCCTGGGGCTTCACCCTAAACAGACATTTAATGCATTATTCCAGTAACATCATCACAGTCATCATCATCAGTGATAATATATATTTAATGCTTAGAGTGCGCTTGACACTGTACGAGGTATTTATATATGTTACCTGCTTTATCTTCTTAGCAGTCCTGTCACAAAAGGGATATTATTGTCCCCATTTTAGATGAGAAAACAGAGGCTCACAGAGGTTAGCAACTTGCCCATGTCTCAGGAAGTGGCAGCCCTGAGATATGAACCCAGATTTACTGGACTCCAGAGCCCTAGCTCTTAAGCACCAGCCTGTAACACTTCACAAGAGATTCATTACAGTACCAGAAAAAAACAGATTTCACAGCATGATATAGTGGAAAATAGATGCATAATCTAAAGCCAAAAATTGTCTCAGAGAGATCACTGTCTAGCATAATGCTTGTATTTCTAAAAGGAGAAAGTTGAGGTCTAGAAAAGTCGGGGGACCTGATCATGTTCACACAGTTAGTGTAGGGTAGAACCAACCTAGAACCCAGGTCTCTTGACTTCTAGAGTGGTGTATTCCCAGTCCCTCCCTCTCCATTGTCTATCCTCCATGATAGGGGAGTGCTTAGTGTAATCCCAGGGTAGAAAAGGAACAAACAGTCAGGGTATGACTATGGCCTGTTGTGCTTAGAAGTTGAGCTCAAGTCAATGGGACAAATCCTTACTGACCTTGTTTTTTAGAAGTGTCAGTGCTACATTGCTGTCAGCCACCATTATAACTGAATGTTTTCTACCCCGTTTGACCGTAATGGCTTGTTGTCATATGTGATTTACCTTATGGAAGTGGAGAGGGAAAGAAGGAGGTGAAGGAAAGGAGGGAGGGAGGGAGAGAGGGTAAGAGAGAGGGAGAGAGACAGAATATAACATCTTTCATGATATGAGTGATTCCCCTGTGCTATTCCTGGAGCAAGCTTGCAATGTGAGATGTGAACCTGCTGTTTCTCAGTCATCTTGGGTGCTTTGTGCCTCTCGTGTTGTGAGCCTTTTGCCATTCTTGGCATTATTTTGGTGTTGAAAGATATGCAATTTTGTACAGCATGCTCCGATTTCTTTATCTGGTTTACAGCAGAAAGATAAAGACCTGATTCTGTGCTGGAGGAAGGGCTGGCGGAGAGATGTTACAATCTGTATTCCCATGACCCTTTCCAAGGATCTTAAGGGTAATTCTGACCATGTGATTTGCTAACCTAACTTCATATAAAGTACTCTACTAAATTTCCCTTTTGCAGTTTCTTTCTAGTTCTAATGTATAACATTGTCATTCAGAATTAGTGTTCTCTTCCCATTGGAGCTTTGATATCACTCTCTATTATAAAAAGCATGTTCTGCCAGTCAGTTTTTTCAATCTCATTACACCTCAACTGAATCCTGTTCACCTTGGAACATTGTTTTTACAGTGAAACTGATTTATTGATAAGCATGGAATTTTGACCTTTTAGTGATTGAATGTCCATCTAATAGTTCTGGGAACTGTATTTTATTTTCCTAGTTTTTTGGTGACTCCTCTGTCTCATTGAAGTTAAGCTTACAAAACAGTCACTTCTAGGGCTATCTTCTTTTAATAGTCCTAATCAAAATAATAACATATTTATAACTTTTATACATTACATACTTTGTTTTGTATAATTAGGACATCAAGAGATTAAAGCAATTTCTTTTAGTACCCTAAGAGAAAGTCATCACATCTTACAGATTCAAATCTATGTAGCTTTTTATATTATCTTTCACTGATTCTTTTCCTTCCTTAGTCCTTGTTCCTTTTAAGAACAGTTTTCTGTTGGTAAGAGTCTATCTAGTACTGACTAACCTTTTTCCCATTTACTTCTCTAGTTCTCTAGTAGAACTAGAGAAAACATTTTCTTTAAAAAAAGATTTATTTGTTTATTTGAGAGAGAGCCTGCACGTACTCATAGGGTGTTGGGGGAGGGGCAGGAGGAGAGGGAGAGAGAGTTTTAAGCAGAGTCCGTGAAGATCAAGGAGCCTGATGCGGGGCTCAGTTTCACAACCCTGAGATGATGACCAGAGCCGAAAACAAGAGTCAGATGCTCAACCAACTGGGCCACCTAGGTGCATTTAGAGAAAACATATTTTAGAAACTTTTAAGAATACCAGAAATATGTAACACAAGACAGAGCACCCAAGATAGAAGTCATAATCTTTTTCTAACTACAGAATCATCACTTTGCCATATTCTATTCATTTGAAGCAAGTCACTTGGTCCAGCCCACATTCAAGGGGAGAGATTGCATAGGACATAAATACCAGGAGTCGGGGGTGCTTGGGGGGCTTAGACAGTTAAGCATCCAACTTTTGTTTTCAGCTTAGGTCATGATCTTGAGGTCATGAGATCAAGCCCTCCATCTAGCTCTGTGCTCAATGGGGAGTCTGCTTGAGAGTCTCTCTCTCACTCTCCCTTTGCTTCACCCCCATCACCATGCCCACACATCCTCTCTCTCCAAAAATAAATAAATAAATCTTTTTTTTTTAAAGAATAAAACATAATACATACTTGGATGCAACAAAAGCATAGTGTCCATGGAACATGGAAGGCAGTGAAAGTATAAATTTCATATAACTCCTTGAGTTTCAACACTAGAGCTATAGCATGGACTTTGTAAAAATATAGATATTAAGAAGCAGCTTAGGGGGATGCCTGGGTGGCTCAGTTGGTTAAGCAGCTGCCTTCGGCTCAGGTCATGATCCCGGCGTCCTGGGATCGGGTCCCACATCAGGCTCCTTGCTTGGCAGGGAGCCTGCTTCTCCCTCTGCCTCTGCCTGCCACTCTGTCTGCCTGTGCTCTCTCTCTCTCTAACAAATAAATAAATAAAATCTTAAAAAAAAAAAAGAAGCAGCTTAGGATAAAAATTAAAGAAAAGTTTTTATCATAATTTCCAGTCTAAGAAAAAAAATCACATCAAAAACAGAACAATTAAGAAATTATAATAAAATTTTAAAAAACTCATGCATGTTTTTCTTTTTCTCTTAAGTCTATTTTTTTATTTTTCATTTCTTCATTTTTTTTAATTGACAATTTAGTGTTTTCCCTCTTAGGTATATATTATATTTTATTTGTTTTGTTTTATCTATTGCTGAGATTTCAGTATTTTCTTCATCATAAATTAACTTGCCAAATTCCTTTCCAAGTATTGTCACTATGTTCAATGAAACAACTGTTTACAAAAGTCAGAGTTAAGGAAAATAAAAAAAGGGATGATGAGACATCCTTGGGCCTGCAACAGTGTGAAACTGTCACTACCCCTAAGCCTTAAAGCAAGGGCTATAATGTTAGTGGAAACCAGCAAGAACTGAAGATAGGAGAGAGAGACTGCTCTCCAGGAACAGGAACACAGCCACTGCCAGCCTGTAGTTTGGCAGAGAGGAATCCAAGGAGATAAATGTCTTAACTTCATTCTCTTCCCACATTCTGAGCTCCTGCTTCTCACTGACCAGACCCAGTGAGAAGCCAGAATGCAAGTGAGTCCAATTGATGCTGGCTATATAGGTCAGTCTCTCAGGGCAGAGCATGGGAGAGGGTAGAGAATGACTCTGGAGGGGCAAAAGGAGAATATTCGGCAAAGAAGGAAAAGTATTTTTATTTCTTTGTATTGTCCTTGTTTGGAATATGAACCCCTTTGGATGTACTCGCTGTCTACTCTAAAAGTTTTGAATTTTTGCTAGTTTTTAAATAATGGCCCTATAATGGTTACAACTAACTCAAGAAACTTGGCTTTAGGCTTTCTTTTTTAAGTATTAGCTCATGTTTATATTAGATTCTATTTATGCTCAAAGTCATGACCTAAGAGTTGCTTTTACTGTGGATGTTTGTCCTTAAAATGACTTACAAGGAAGAAATATGGATCCTTGTTAAATTTGGAACAATAAGACATGGATGCCATGCTGTTTATGCAAATAAATAATTTTTGTCAAATAGTTGTTCATCAGTTTCTTGAGCCCTCTTTTACAAATACCCATAAACTTGGAGGAGAAAGTCTGCTTAACATAACTTGAGATGAAATGTAATCTACTTATCACTACTCTCCTTTTTTAAAAGACTATCTTATATTTGGAAACAGTAATCATTACACAGAAGCAAAGAGGATTGATGAAATTTATTCACCAAGTATTTATGGAGGTCTATCTACTGAATGTGAATGCATGGAGATAAATAGTGTAGGAATATGATGATCACCAAGATAGTGTTTGCTCGCAAGCATTTCACCACCAAGTAAGGCAGTTAAATGTGTAAGCAACTAACAGCAATGATGGACAGAGTCCCATATACTCTGATGGAGATACAGGCTCTTGTGCTCCTTTAGAAGAGTGCGAAGTGATCAAAAAGGAACTAGTCGTTGAGCTGAGCCTTGAGCAGTGAGTATGATAATACAGTAGAGGAGAGGGGAATTCATTTTGGGCTCAGGGAATGGCATGAATAAGGCACAGCTGAATAAAAATACAGATATGAAGGCAGGTGAACTCATGTATGTACAAGCAATGATGACAGTGAAAGGTGCTCAGAAGCATTTGGTAGAAGAGCAGTGCCAGCAAGAGAGAATAGGGCCGATTGTCAAGGTCCTTGAATGCTTTGTTAAAAACTTTACATTTTGAATATGGCCTCTAAGGACTTTTTTTTGAAAGGGGAGATAAATAGTGATGAAGTTAAGGGATCATCTTGAGATCATCTTGATATGATCACATACCCTGAAAGTTGAACAGAATTTAGAGAATACCTGGGATATTTACTCTTCAGAACTTCTGAGCCCAGGGTAAAACTTTCAGCTTTTCCTAACATAGAGTTTCAGGCAGTTATGCAAGTGGGGTCTACTTGCCATCCCATTGCAAATCCATACCTCCCCACCTCTTACAGGTTAGGAAATAATCCTTTTATTTGTTAGCGTGCATTTACAAAGGGCTGCCCCCATATATTAACATTTAACCCAGCCCATTAATCACAGAGGAAGAAATTGAGGCTCTCTTTGAGTAAAGGCTCTATCTAGGGTTGGTGCTCTTTAAAACACGGCAGTGCTACCTTCTTTTCATATTCTGTATTGGGAGAGCAAACCCTTAAATGCAGGGAAAAGGATAATAGGCAACTGTCTGAGAGATTCTGAAGGCATTCGCCTTCCTCTCCTAAGACCTGAAATTCCATCAATTCTAGCAATTTACTTCTCTAAGTCTTCTATGACCTTCTATAAAAATGGGACTGTCCATGCAAGAGAGTTATTTGCTTAAATTGAAGTGTGTCATATAGAAATTGTTGAAGAAGTAGTAATTATAGCAGATTGGCTGGTAGTTTGATGTTCAAATTCATGTGACAAACAGTTATTAAGAAATTGTGAAGTTCAGGGCATTGCTGTAGGTACTGTGAGGGATAAAATGTGCAGTAATAAGTTATCTCTTTCCCAGACATTTTACAATGTAGTAGGAGATCCTCCAGTCGGGAGAGGGGGAGATTTTGGAAACAGGGTAGCAGTGGGAAGTGAAGAATAGTGATATAAATAACCCTAAGTTTTCTTTTGTGAAAGTTGAATTTGCTGTCCAACTTAAGAGGTTTATCTGGTGGCGTTATGTGCTGTGATGGGCTCAGTTGAATATGAAGCAAATTCCCAGAGGATAGATGAGATGTTTAGTGGGATGTCCTATAACCAAGATGTTCTGTGAATAACACATGGGTGTCCCATGCAGATGATATATGAATTTTTCTAGATAAATGCACTGTACCTGGGGCTGTGTTTAAAAGGAAGAAGAGCAGAGGTTCTTAACAGCACATAAAGTCCTAGGTCTCTCAACAGCTAGTCGAGTTAGATTAATGAGTTTGAAGGAGATAATGTAGAAAAAGTTAAATTATGGAGTTGCAAAATAGGTAAATGTTGTATTCTGAACAAGTGTAGGGAACCTAGTCTCTCAAGGAGTAGATAGTGAACCACGATGTCAGAGGCTGAAGAAAATCTTTTTTAGTTTTGTTAACATGAAACTAATTCTTAAATTAACTTTATTGAGGTATAATTTATCTATAATAAAACAAACCATTTTAAGTACATTTTAGTGAGTTTTGATATGTTTATACAGCTGTGTAGTGACCACCACAGCAGAGATACTGAACATTTCCTCACTCCAGAAAGTTCTCCTGTGCCTCTTCTCATTTATCCTCTACCTCCACCTTTGGTCATAGGCAATCACTGGTATGCTTTCTGTCAGTATATATTAAATTTGTCTTTTCTAGAGTTTCATCTGAATGGACTCATACAGTACCTTCTCTTTTGTGTCTGGCTTGTTTTTGCTCAGCATGTTTCTGAGACTCGTCTATGTTGTTGTATAGATCAGTAGTTCCTTTCTTTTCATTTCTGAATAATATGTATCCATTCAGCTATTGATGGATATTTGGGTCGTTTCCGATTTTTGACTGCCATCAATAAAACTGCTGTGAACATTCATGTACAATCTCTGAATAGAAATATCTTTTCATTTTGCTTGGGTGAATACCTAGGAGTGGAATTTCTAAGTCATACATGTCTTCTTTTGTGAAGCATCTGTTCAAGTCTTTGTCAATTTTTTTCTAATTGTGTTGTTTGCCTTCTTACTATTGAGTTGTAAGATTTCTTTATATATTCTGGATAGAAATTCTTTATCAGCTATATGTGCTGTGAATATTGAGACTAATATTTTTTAGAAATTACTGGAAATCTTGTCTTAGTAGTGGGTTCAGTGCATAATTGAAGCAAAAATAATGGTCTAGATGCTAAAATGTAACACATCTGCTGTGATGTCATTCATTTGGGTATACAGATTAATAGAAAAATAGAGATTAAAAATACTCTGTCATCTTCAACTTTCATGATGTTAGATTTTAACCAAGATTCCTGCCTACATATCTCTTTTCAGTACACTCTGAAATCTACCTTTTAAAAAATACATATATTTTTTAGACAGCTGCCAGTTGAGTGCCAATTTTATATTTGAGTTTTTTTCTGGCAGCACCTTTGAGAAACATATGCTTCCAACTTCAGCTACTGCTTTTTGCTCCATATGCTTCTTGTTCCATTTCTAGGTATCAGAAAGGCATTTGGGCTGAATATGGGCATGATTAATATCATGGAACTTATTGGTGGAGTCAGGCTTTCAATATATGAAAGATATGAAAGAAAGATATGAAAGAAAATATGAAAGAAAAGAAAATTTGACCACCACCAATTTTTAAAGTGACCTAGAAACATATAGCACCAAACCCTTTTCTGCTGGGAACTTTAATTTTTAAGCTAGAAGAACACTTGTTCATCAGCTATTTCTTAATTCTGTCTCTGTGCATTCTTCTAAGCTTAACTTCATGGGGGCAGAACACAGACACTGCTCTCAAGAGCTTAGGGAACAGGTGCTGAAGACAAGAGAGGGAGTTAGGATTCTTGAATGCTTCCAATGCCATTCATTTCTGTTCCTCTGCAACTGCATATCATCATCTGCGCTCATTGACTTAGAGGCTATACATGACAGCACTGGGTTCAGTGACATTGAGTAGGCATCCTGCAAATACATTAGTGGGACAAATTTGGTCTCACAATCCCACTAATGCTTAAAGATATTAAAGAAATCTCCCAATCTACTGGCATTATAATTAGCCTGTTCTAGCTAGATTCATCTAAGCTTACATTGTTACGTAAACTATAGAATGACAGACCAGTGAAAGTGTTTCTACTTTTAGAAATTGTTGACCTTTCTAGAACTTGCATTTTTGGCCATGATCATTTTGAACATAACTAATCTATGGAAAGTAAACAAAGTGGTCTCTGGATGACTAAAATAGATATCATAAGGTCCTTTCTTCTTATCTCATATACTTTAGGCATAGCAGAATTCCTTCAGCCTTATGCGTATAAGACATGATTTTCATAAGCCTGGTTATCTGGTTTCCATGTCCACAGTTATTAAAAGCAAAAGGCAGGTGGTTAGAGAAGGACTATCATATACAGAAACACTGATAGCAAATCAGAGGAAGAGACCACAATATAAAGAAACAGGACATGACAGACACATGGAAAGATGCTCAACATCACTCATTAGGGAAATGCAAATCAAAACTACAATGAGCTATCATCTCACAGCTGTCGGAATGGGTAAAATAAAAAAAAAAAAAGAAACAACAAGTGTTACGAGAATGTGAAGAAAAAGGAACACTCACCACTGTTGATGGGAGTGCAAACTGGTGCAGCCACTGTGGAAAACAGCATGCCCAAATCTTTTGAAAATTTGTCCTTTAATCTGTTTGGAAATTTCTATTACAAAGCATCACAGTGGATTAGAATTCAGAGTAGGATCAGGAATATCTTTCAGATGTGAAAAACAAAACTGAATCTAAATAGTGGTACTATGGGGGTGCCTGGCTTGCTCAGTCAGTGGAACATGCTACCCTTGATCTTGGGGTTGTGTGTTCGAACCCCACATTGGGTGCAGAGATTACTTAAAAAGTAAAACCTTAAAAAAAGTGGTACTATGTATAAATATTCTACATAATATAGAAGTTATGGATTGAATGTATTGTTCCTTAAGAGCTCTTGATATTAAAATATCCACATCAAATTACACAATTGAATGGACTGTATTCCTATAATTTAAAAAATTATCTTGGAAAATGGTGCTTTAAGAATGATTAATAGTTCTTGGCTGAAAGAGAACAGTAAAAAGCATGTTATTTTATGGATCTAGTAATTAATAAAATGCTGTTATATGGAATAATTTGAATCCAGAAAAGAGAAAAGCATATTACTGACAAGTTTGCTAATGACCAAAAATTAGATGGCAGTAGAAAACATTAGGTTATAGCATTAAATTTCAAAATGTCACGTTCAAGTCATTAGATTCGGAAGCACAATGATACATACGAATGAAGAGGGCACCAGGCCTTAAGTACAGCACCAGGAATAAAACCGAGATTAAAGAAAAGGGTTATTAAACCCTGGATGGTTAGTGAAAAAGATCATGAAATTTTCTCAGAGTTGGATAATGCTTTGAAATTCCTTTTATTTGTCTGAGTGAGAATCATAGTCATTAGTACTGTTTAGTGTTAGAATAAAATTAGTGAAACCCCACAAAATACAGGAAGAGTAGCGTTAGATTGGCTAATTTAGGGCCAGCTCTGTGAACCCTCTGACTTAGCAGGCTGACTGCCTGGGAAACCTTTTCTGAGGTCTTCTCTTTTCTTCCTTTACCCGCTTCATCTGGCCTGTGTCAACTATGTTCTGCTTTTTCATTATCTGAGATCATAATTGAGCCACTTAAGAACTGGGCTTTCTTCCAAAATAGGGTATTTGGTTGTGGCCATTTAATAGTGTTGTCTTAAAAATAAAAAGACACCCCTCAAAAGAAAAACCTAACCAATGAATGTAATAAGTGTGCACAGACCTCATCCTCATGCCACCTGTGGAGGATACCCTCATAGGCTTGGGGATGGAGGAAGGCTCTTGGGAAGAGAGAGGATGTCTGTTGAATATATTGTATTATTATTTATACAAAAGCTAAAGTTTGATAGTTTGGTTTTAGACTGGATAAAAATTTCCTCCTGTCAAAAATAGCTGCATCAAAATGTCAGATACCTGCTTTTTCCTGTTTTGCTTTAGAAAGTTAATAAGAGAGGAGCTGGTGTGAATTACTCTATGAAACTTGGGCTCAAGAAAGCATTACTTGTCTATTTTTATCACTCAAATTAAATCAGTTTCTCAGCCTTTTCTTGCGAGGGCTGGTGAGGAATCTGATGTCAGCCATTATTTGGGTTCTCTGCCTCCCCCTCCCATACCCCCGCTGCACACACATGCACGCATGCACGTGCACACACACACGCACTGCACTGTCCCAGCCTTGGTTTCTCAGGGCTTATTTGGTCCTAGGAACACTGGGAGAGGCCTTGTCCTAAACCACTGTCATGGTCACCATGACTCCTTCTGTTCACTTTGCCAAGTGCTCCACCACTTGGGCATAGGGAACTCACAGAAGTGCCCTCCCATGGTCTTTGTCCTTGCAGTCAGGCTCCACAAGTGCCAGTTAAGGGCAGCATGCTCCAAAGCCACCTATTTGTGGGCACCCTGCTCAGACCCATCTCTGGGTGTCCTGTGGGAAAAAGGGCTAGGCCTGCTTCTCCTTCCCAGCCTCCTAGTACCTCAACTCTGGAAGGGCCTTTCTTGGCCTCCTCTTTCACAGTGAGGTCTAATGACCCATCTGGAAACTCTAAATGGATAAAACTCTATGGCCATGAGAGCCTGTTTACCTTTCCTGCACATAAGAGGGTTTTAATTTTTAGGAATGCAGTAATATGACCTCACATCTCCCAAGGATAGACTGTACCTTTACATTAGGCAGTTGAAACCCAGCAGTTACATTTATGCATTTTGTTTTCATATCCTGCCACATTAACTTCTTAATCACCTGCTTTTCTTCCCCACCCATGTTTTTGCAAGTTTAATCATGGCATGTTCTACAGCTTAAGGATTTAGGGTCTTACATTCCTTGCAAGTGTCTGGCTATCACATAATCTTAAAGACTGGTCTATTTGTCTCTGTCTTTCATCTTTCTCTGTCTTCCTATTTCTGTCTCTGTCTCTGTCTCTCACACACAAATGTAGACACATATACTCTTAAAGATCTGAGAATTTTTGTTTTGGAAAATCTCTTAGCAATCAGAGAGTGGTGGTGAGGGAATCTTTGTCTCAGAACGCTAATGTTATAGTTATTTTTTCCTCATCCACCACACTTTCTCTGTATATTACAGACTGACTATAACACCTCCCAATTTTAGTGTCGAATGTAGCATATGCCCAGGTGCCCCGGAAGCTAAGGAGGCATAGTTACTAGAAGGTCCTCATTATAACATGGCCACACTTGTGAGACAGTGCACAGTAGTGACTATGACAGCCTTTCCTTCTATTTTTATTTAGCTTTCCAACCCTATCTTGCTTAGCTTAAGTCAGAAATTTACAAATCTCCTTTTAAACTCTGATTTTGCCAAAGATATACAAATATGATCAGATTTCTCCAGTCAAAAGTCATCAAAACTCCTGAAACTTGTTTTAGACAATCCCTGTTCTGCACTGTAGTATGTTCTCATAAAGGATACCAGAAAACAAAGACAATAAAAAGTTAATATAAGCATACCTCATTCTATTGAAACTTGACTTTATTATGCTTTGCAGATATTGAATCTTTACATAGTGAAAGTTTGACATATTGACAGTTTGCATCAAGCAAGTCTCTGGGCACCATTTTTCCAACAACATTTGCTCACTTTGTGCCTCTGTATCATGTTTTGGTAATTGTCACAATATTTCAAACTTTTTAATTATTAGTATATTTGTTACAGTGATCTGTGATCAACGATCCTTGATGTTACTATTGTAACTATTTTGGGGTGCCAGGAACCATGCCCATATAAGATGGCGAACTTAATCGATAAATTAAGTGTGTGCTCTGACTGTTTCACTCACTGGCCATTCTTCCTCTCCTGGGGCCTCTCTATGCTTGGAGACACAATAATATTGAAATTAAGCCAAGTAATAAGCCTGTAGTGGCCTCTAAATGTTCAAATGAAAGGACAAGTCACATGTCTTTCACTTGAAATTAAAAGCTAGAAATGATTAAGCTTAGTGAGGAAGGCATTTTGAAAGCCAAGACAGGCTGAAAGGTAGGTCTCTTATACCAGGCAGTCAGCCAAGCTGTGAATGCACAGGAGAAGTTCTTAAAGGAAATTAAAAGTGCTACACCAGCTAGCACATGGGCAATAAGGAAGTGAAACTGTCTACTGTTGACATGGAGAAAGTTTCCGTGCTCTGGGTAGAAAATCAAATGAGCCGCAACATTCCCTTAAGCCAAAGCCCGATCCAGAGTAAGACCCTAATTCTCAAGTTCTGTGAAGGCTGCAAGAGGTAAGGAAGCTGCAGAAGAAAAGTCTGAAGATTAGCAGAGGTTGATTCATGAGGTTTCAGGAAAGAAACCATCTCCATAACATCTCCATACCATCAACATAACAGTGCAATGTGAAGCAGCAAGGGCTATGTAGAGGCTGCAGCAGCTTATCCAGAAGATATGGCTCAGATGATTCATGATGGTGGCTACATGAAACCGCAGATTTTTAATGTAGTTGAAACAGCCCTCCATTGAGAAAAGATGCCATCTAGGACTTCCATAGCTGGAGAGAAGCAGTCAGTGCTTGGCTTCAAAACTTCAAAGGACAGGCTGACTCTTTTGTTAGTGGCTAATGCAGCTGAGGACCTTAAGTTAAATCTAGTGTTCATTGATCAGTTTGAAAATCCCAAGGCCCTTAAGAATTATGCTAAATCTACTCTTCTTTGCTCTATAAATGGAACAGCAGAGCCTGGATGACGACACATCTGTTTACAACATGGTTTCCTGAATATTTTAAGCCCATTGGTGAGACCTATTGCTCAGAATACAAGTTCTTTCAAAATAGGGCTGCCTACTGATAGTGCACCTGGTAACCCTAGAGCTCTGATGGACATGCATAGTAAGATTAATGTTGTTTTATGCCTGCTAATACAACATCCATTCTGTAGCCCGTGGAGAAAGAGGTGATTTCAACTTCAAGTCTTATTATTTAAGAAATATAGTTCATAAGACTGTAGCTGCCATGGATAGTGAATCCTCTGATGGATCTGGGCAAAGTAAATTGAAAACTTTCTGGAAAGGATTCACTATTCTAGATGCCATTAGGAGAACATTCATGGTTCATGGGAAGAGGCCAAAGTATCAACATGAGCAGTTTGGAGTAAGCTGATTCTAACCCTCATGGATGACTTTGAAGGGTTTAAAACTTCAGTGGAGGAAGTAACTGCAGATGTGTTGGGAATAGCCAGAGAGCTAGATATGGAGCCTGAACTGCTGCAATCTCTTGGTAAAACATTAATGGATGAGGACTTGCTTCTAATGGGCCAAAAAAGTGTTTCTTTTTTTTTTTTTTCTTTTTCTTTTATTTATTTATTTGACAGAGAGAGAAAGAAACCACAAGTAGACAGAGAGGCAGGGAGAGAGAGAGGGTAAAGCAGGCTCCCCACTGAGCAGAGAGCCCGATGCAGGACTCGATCCCAGGACCCTGAGATCATGACCCGAGCCAAAGGCAGAGGCTTAACCCACTGAGCCACCCAGGTTCCCCAAGAGAGTGGTTTCTTGAGCTGGAATCTTCTCCTGGTGAAGATGCTGTGAAGACTGTTGAAATGACACCAGAGGATGTAGAATATTACATAAACTTTGGTTGATAAAGCAGCACAGGCTTTGAAAGGATTGACTCTAATTTTGAAAGTTCTACTCTGGGTAAAATGCTAACAAACAGTATCACATTCTACAGAGAAATTATTTATGAAAGGAAAAGTCAATCAATGAGGCAAACTTCACTGCTGCCTCATTTTAAGGGATTGCCATAGCCCCGACAGCCTTCAGCAACCACCACCCTGATCAGTCAGCAGCCATTAACATCCAAGCAAGACCCTCCACCAGCAAGAAGATTAGGACTAGCTAAAAGCTCAGATGATGGTTAGCACTTTTTAGCAATAAAACATTTTAAAATTAAGGCATGTACTTTTTTTTAGACATCATGCTATTACACATTTAGTAGTAGAATGTTCACATACTTTTATACATGTTGGGAAACCAAAAAATTTATTTGACTTGCTCTCTTGCAATATTTGCTTTATTGCAGGGGTCTGGAACTGAACCCCCAATACCTCAAGAAATGCCTGTATTTAACCTACTCCCCCAACATATAATTACTGTAGATCCTTTAATGACCCTTTGAGGTCACTAGATGACACTTCATTGTCAAGTCTAGCTCTGGTACCTCAACAGGCTGAATATTCATTGTCAAGTCTAGCTCTGGTACCTCAACAGGCTGAATATTAAGCTGGAATATTATAAACAGTGGCTGTGGGTGATAGCAGGTTTTTTTGAAGTTCTTAAGGCTGATTCCGTGTTTGTGACCAAAAAGACTATTCAGAAGGTTTAATTTTGGTTTTGAGAATTCTGTAGGCTTTTCAGTTCATTTTGTAACTCCAGCTCCTTCCTTTTTAGGTGTAAGACAACACTTAGTAATAATATTAAGGGGCCTTTTAATGATGTTTGGTCTCATTTAAAAAATTGATTAAGCACTTAAGCTGCTTATACATTTCAGATATTGTTTTCTTTTTAAGTACTTAAACTGAGTTAAGCAAAATGTTCGTGGGTGGTAAATAACACTTTCAGATCTAATAAATCAAACTTATAAGTACAGTGATCCTCAAATTTTCTTAAATGTCCTAACTACATATAAAGTTCCAAAAAATGAATAGATTCTTGGATAGGAAATTATTTGATTAAAAAAATCTTTTATATATTTACATTTAACTTTTGAAACTTCTAGGACATAAAAGACACACTCTATTTAAAGGCGGCAGGTAACATCTCAGCTAAGGTTATTTTTTTTTTTAAGATTTATTTATTTATTTGAGAAAGAGAGAGTGGGGGGTGGGCAGAGGAGAGAATCTTAAGCAGACTCCCCACTGAATGCAGAGCCTGATGCAGGGCTTGATCTCACAACCCATGAGATCACAGACCTGAGCCGAAACCAAGAATCTGATGCTTAACCAACTGAGCCATCCAGGTTCTCCACTAAGGTTACTTTTGATCAGAGATTTCAGTCAGTACAATTCCTAGACTTCCAGAGACCCAGAGCACTTTTCATTGCCAGCCAAGGAAACCACCAAATGTCAAGTAGTTCAGGGCTATTTCTCATTGTACAGGAGTTACTAATGACCAGGGATTTCCATCTGGACATTGATTAGATTCCAGTTAACTGGAACACAGAGAACTTCAAAACAGCTCATCTTCCATATTCATATGTCCTCGGTTTTAGATTATATACACCAACCAAGTTCTTCTGATCACTGGCACAAGTCTCCATCACATACCAGGGTCATTGTCATCCTTTTGGTTCCTAAGTTATGTAAAACTTTTCCATTTACATCTGAAGACTTTTGAGTTAGATGATATCTTCTTACATATTCTTAGGACCACATAACTCTAACTTAAAGTGATATAGATTGTGTTGGAATATTTCAGTATTTACCTTAAAGTCACCTCTCATGAAGTCATGGTCCCACAGCAGTAAAAAGTGAAAAGATTTATGGATTTTTAGTATTTGTAGATAAGCAAACTTATGTAACAACTGACTTTTTTTTTTCTTAGATCCATCTCTATATCAGGCACTATGCTAAGCAAAGGAATGTACTCATTATTAAAGCAAACATGGATTCTCTTTTCTTAAAGCATATGATAAAGTGAGGTTGACCATATCTTAGTGAAATCTACTATTAGGGCAAATATTTATATATTGAGCCTGATTTCTGCCAGTGAATAAAATAAAATGTACTCATTTTCCTCTTCTATGGTGTGAAACTGATGCCTGTTCAGTTGGACTTGTTATGAAATTAACTTGGAGATGATTACTAGCAAAGTAACTAGAATTTGTGTTTGGTTACATCAAGAGTAACCTCATGGAACAAAGAAAAAAGTTCGCTTCTAAAAGCAATCCATTTATTCCCTATTCACTGATGAGCTTTATTTTAAGATGAAGCTACTCTGCCTTTTAAGATCTTACTATAGATATCACAATAAAACTTGATCATTGGAAATCGGAATGAGTCACACATTACAGAAACCAATTAGGCCGATTCCTGCCTTATTTCCACTTGAAGGTATTTTTTGAATGAATATTTATCATTCTTAAAGACCTTCATGTTTTACTTCCTGATTCTCAAGAAAAGCCTTTTTAGAGGTTATTTTAATCACTCAAGATGACTTAAAAAAATGTGACCTTATTTTCACAAATTTTAGGTCATTAAATAGCGTATGCAAGTGAATTCCTAAGTGAGTTCAACTCATGGCAATGCTTGGAAAAGAGAGTTATTCTTCTCTCACCAGTGCTCTCAAATGACATAGCATCAAAGGATATGGAAATGGTCCTAGAAGATTAAGTAGAAAAGTAGTTAGCCACAGGAAATAACCATTTCCTCTTCAGTCATCATAATTTTAAATGAATATTGAGGAAATTCAGATGCTACCTGTGTTTGATAGGACTCAAGAATGATTCTCTGCTAGGCAAAATGGTGTTTTTCAACAAGCATGCCAGGGTGCTTTTGAACCTTTGAGAATAATAAAGTCTAGGATATCTTTTTCTGGGACTCTGGGAGTCCTGACACCTTCACTAGATGTTTTTTTGTTTTGTTTTGTTTTCCTCCTCAGGGGGAGCAGATGGAATTAACAAGCTCCATTATCTGCTATTTTTAGGCAAGTTAAACCACGATCTGTGTTCCCCTTTCCCAGGGTATGAGCTACTTTAGCAAAAGAAAGATAGAAGATTTTCTTCAAATGTCCTGGTAAAAGTCTCTAGGAATTTTAATCACATGTTTCTGTTTCTTTTAGAAAAGAGTATAAGGTTTGCCATCTCTTCCAAATGATGAAAGAGGATATGATTGGATGTTGCCTGTGAGCCACAACTTTTGCCCCCGGGAAAATAAAGATTCTCTTTGGAACAGTCAGTTGGTTGCTCCCACAGCGCTTGGCTATGGACTCTGAGCCACATGAGCTCAAAGCCTAGAGAGATTGGATACAGTGAAGAATCTAGTCTTTTGCAGAAGGTTAGATGCAGTGTTAGTAATAACAGAAGACTGTATTTGAGAGGGACATTTAAAACTTTTGGGTTTTCTCTGTCTTTTTCTATTCTGAAACTTCCAGGATCAAAGGAAGGTCTAGCCCAGAGAGGGAATTATATGTAGTTTTGGCATATTCTATCATAGAGAATGAGAGAATCAAATCTAGCCAGCCAAATCTAACCTGATTATCAATGGGGCAACTTCCAAATGCAGAACTCAGCATGTAACTACCTATACATTTTCTCTAGGACAACATAAAATAGTTTAATAAGTCATAGAGCCTAAGTGTTAGAAAAATGCTTGGAAAAACATTTGCTGTTTGAAGGCTCGACAGAGATACTGGCGTATGTCGTCCTCAACCTAAAAGTAATATATAGCACCTCATGGCATATCATAGAGAAAAATCTCTAGAGTGGAGGAGTGGTTATATAGGCTGACTTTTCCATATGGGACTAAGATAGGTCAGTCATATGTTTTTATTTTATTTTATTTTTTTTAATTTACTTGATAGAGATCACAAGTAGGCAGAGAAGCAGGCAGAGAGAGAGGAGGAAGCAGGCTCCCTGCTGAGCAGAGAGCCTGATGCGGGGCTCCATCCCAGGACCCTGAGATCATGACCTGAGCCAAAGGCAGAGGCTTAACCCACTGAGCCACCCAGGTGCCCCGGTCAGTCATATTTTTGCAAAGTGAACCTAAAATTACAAACTAAATTCTGACTTATGTCTGATGATAGGAAATAATTCACATTTAGATTTCCTACCAGATATGTTATCCTCCTATCTGCTCTTCACTGACATAAAACCTCATTGTAGAAGTGCTAGAAGGTTCATATTTACTTAGCTCAGCAAAAATGTGTAAAATGACTATTTTTCTCCTGTTTGTTTTATATTCCCTTTAAGAATAAACTGCATCTGTCCAAATTCAACTTGTAAAAATCAGAAAATCAGGAAGCTATTCCTAATCATTGAAATCAGCTTAGAATTTTAAATATGGAAACTATGTGTTGTTATCAAATGAGAAGCAGTCGTGACCATTTGCAACCGCCTCTGTTCTGCAAATCTGATTTACCAGTTCCCCAAACCCCTATTTATAAGTGTCACATTTGCATGCATAAAATTGAACTTCTCATTCCAATCCATGCTGCCAGTGAGTTTTGGAAGTAGGAAACATGAAATTTTTGAGAGACTTTTTATTTTATTTAGTATCCATATGTTTAGAGCACATAGATGGAAATACAATATAATTATATTCTAAGCTAGCCATTTGGTGATCAAAACAATGGTTGAGTTGAGTTTGGTGTTTTGTTTTAACCACATAATTTGTGGTTTTGAATTTTTACAACAGTTGTCCTTGGATTCTCAGGAGGCCGTTTTGAATAGACTAGTCTACCATTGCTAGAAGTAGAATATCAAATTCTTTTAGTTCTTGGTCTCATTAAGTTTTTACATCTGTATCATTATTAATAAGGATAAAAAGAACTATCTTATAATTTTAGAGAGCTTAAGTTTTAGTCATGCTTATTATTATTATTTTTTAAGTAAGCTTTTACGCCCAACGTGGGGCTAGAACTTAGGACCCTGAGATCAAGAGTCACATGCTCTACCAACTGAGCCAGCCAGATGCCCCAAGTTCCTTCAAATAGTCCTTCATGTAGTTCCTTCAAATGAAATTGGTGATATAACTAAAGCAGATATTTTGAAGGAGGAAATTAAAGCCTAGAGAGGTAAATGACTGGTCCAGGGTTGAAGCATTAGTTAAGGCGAGAGCCAGTCTCACAGAAACCCCACCCATTCTATTCTTCCAGGGTGCTAGCATTTTTTCAAGGATGGTGGTGACAGAGTTGAGGGTGGTGGATGATTATATCTTCTTCTCTGCCAACTTATATCCTAACTCTAGTAATTCCTCTTTCTGGAAGGCTCCAGCAGCACCCTCCCTTTATGATTTCCGAACTTTAATAGATTGCACAATGCATTTTGATACTTGATTAGAACGCTAGAATTTGCAAACAAATGCTCATCTAGCCAAGTCTTTTGTGCAGATGAGTGGAGTGAAGAGGCTGCCATGTTTGAGATGAAGCAGCTAATATATAATAGGCCTGGAACCAGAACTCCTATTTCATGTCTTTCCACCACATGATTTTTTTCTGTAGTTTCATTTCAATAAGCCAGACTCCACATCAACAATTTAGTTTTTGGAGGACAAGGACTTCTTTGATCTCTCCATGACCATTCCACAGTGCTGAATACATTCCTAAGGTCATGGAAGTACATACTGAATTGATTTTGGAACAAAAGAATTCTGCTGGTTGAGCTGGCTCTCCCCGCCGCCCCCAAAACCAAGTAGGGGAGATATTTGTCCCAATTTGGGAAGTCCTTTTCGGGCTTGCTACAAATGTGCTATAGCAGTGGTGGCAGTGGGCAACTGATATAGGGTCAAGTACTAATTTCACAGGACTGCACTCTGCCCCAAATAAATGGTCATCATGAAAATATTCTCCTGAGCCTCCTTACTTGTTTGGAATATTGGATGTGTAGAGTGTGAATTGATAGAGGAACTTCTTTAAGAGGCAAGACACTCACACTTGTTTTATTTCAAGTATATTCCAAGGAGCTTGTTATAGCCCTATAAATAATCATTGATCCTCCCAGGATGCCTCACAGCAAGTATTTCTGTTCTGCAGATGAATCAAGAAAGCCGGAGTTGTTAAGTTTTCTACCTAAGGCAAATGGGTTCATATGGTGCAAATAGATACTCTGAAGGATGTGGGGCAGGAGGCCTTTCTCTGCATCTTTGCCTTTGCCAGATGTGTGTACAAGGAGCATCCCATGCCTGAAGGGAAGATAGAAAACCCTAACCTGTGTCTCTTTAATACACCAACATCGGCAGAGGCCCAGAATCAAAGCCGGCTGTGTTATCTCTTCTAACCAGAAGCTCTCATAGGAAAGTACAGCTGGAAAAGCAAAATAATTTCCACTTGTGTCTTTGAAGTTGTGTGGTGTGTTATCATGGGTTTTTAATACCTACTGTGGATATTTTTAAAATAGGGAGAAATTATAAAGTGATAAATAGAAGAACTATTTGAACAACTACATTTAAGTCTTTAAAAAGTAACCTACATAAAATTTTACTCTCTTTACTCTGTAGCTGTGTCTGGATTCTGATGCTGGGGAATTTTCTTTTTAAATTAGAGACTTATACATGCTGATGATGAAACTGTTACACATCATGTGATTTTTTGTATCATGAAACTTCTCGTTTTTATGACCTCTGTCATTTCCTCGTGTGTGTGTGTGTGTGTGTGTGTGTGTGTGTGTGT
>ML101506.1:14804-45065 GCA_003697995.1 Taxidea taxus jeffersonii | reverse complement strand
GGGGGGGGCACCTGGGTGGCTCAGTGGGCTAGGGCCTCTGCCTTCAGCTCAGGTCATGATCTCAGGGTCTTGGGATCAAGCCCCGCTTTGGGCTCTCTGCTCAGCAAGGAGCCTGCTTCCTCCTCTCTCTCTCTCTCTCTCTCTCTGCCTGCCTCTCTGCCTACTTGTGATCTCTGTCTGTCAAATAAATAAATAAGAATTTTAAAAAAAGAATTTAAAGATGGGGAGATTATCCTAGATGATCTGGGTGGACCCAGGGTAATCACAAGGGTCCTTAAAAGTGGAAGAGGGAAGCAGAAAGAGATTGGACTACATCGAAGGTCAGAGTGATGTGATGTGGGAAAGACAGTTTGTCTTTGCTGCCTTTGAGTACAGAGTAGGCAGTTCCAACCGAGGAATGCTGTCAGCCTCCTGCAACTGGGAAAGTAAAGAAACGAATTCTCCCCTGGAATCTCCAGAAGGAGGGGTGTCTGACTGGCTCAGTTAGTGAAACGTCTGCTTTCAGCTCAGGTCATGATCCTGGGGTCCTGGAATCCAGCCCCACATCAGGCTTCCTGCTCAACAAGGAGTCTGCTTCTCTCTCTGCCTTTCCTTCTGCTCATCTTCTCTCTCTCTTAAATAAATAAATAAAATATTTAAGGGGGAAAAAAAAGAATTTCCAGAAGGAATGTAGCCTTGATTTTAGCCTAATGAGAGCCATTTCGGACTTCTGACCTCCAGAAGTCTAAGGTAATAAATTTGTATTCTTTAAGCCACTAAGTTTGTGGTAACCTTATAGCAGCAACAGAAAACTGCTATAACTTGTTTTCCAAATTAAGGAACTACCTTTCTATATCAGACTTTGGTGTTTAGATTAATTATAAACCTGAACCTAACTTGATGGAAATCCTTAGTCTCCTAAGGATTTGAGATTCTTCTACAGGTTGAAGGTATAGTCACTTAGAGAATGAAAAAAATATGATTGTGGCTGGAGCCTTCCTATGAAGAGAAGTTCATGATTGAATCATAGTATAAGGATATTATATTTTCAGCTTGTAGAGCTTTCATAAAACCTGAGTACAGATCATTCAATAGCTGTCTCTACATCTTTTTGAAAAATAAAAGGTGTTAATTTTCTGATAGTTATTGTAGGGGAGGTAAAGCTTTCCCTCTACCCCCTTAGGGCCTTCATCTGGGCCTGGAAATTAAATTGACATAAGACAGAATAATAGGAAGAAAGCACACACATTTATTAAAAATAAGTATTACGTGATGCAGGAGCCCCACAAGGAAGTAAACACCCCCTAAGTGACAAGTCCTAAGTGCTTATACGTTAGCCTTTATAGCTTGTATACAATGAGAAAAAGTGGTAGAAAAATAAAATCAGTGGGGAGACCAAAGGAAGACAGAAGTCATTTAACAAGTTCTGTTTTACAAAATTCTCTCGGCTTCGACTTCACATCTCTGGTGGCAAGAATGTTTCTTTCCTCTTGATATAGGGAAGTCAACTGTCCTATGGGCATGTTTTGTCCTGATTTTAAGGAAAAACAAGGGGTGGGGGAGTTCAGATCATGTTTCTTGTACCTATTCTTTTCAAGTGCCTTTAGCTCAAAATAATCCTTTGTCAAGTGGCATTTGGGATGGCTGCTTCTGTTACCCTCCATTCGTTATTCAGATTAGGTGAAATGGGAGACATCCTGTACACATTTAGTAGGAAAGCAGAACTAACAATTCCATTTCTTGAACTCAGCCATTTGCTGCCACTAGTGAAAAATATTCAGCAACTGTGAATCTTACGTATCTGCCTTCATTCCCTCAGATTTGCAACCTGGTTTAGACAGAAGTCTTGGTAAATAGATAAGTCATTTTTAAACTTTTTATTATTGCTCTAACAAAGTATCAGTATCATTTAATAGACATTTATCATCGGAAAAATGCTTTGGGAAAGGTTAAGAAACTAGATCTAAATAGTTTTTAAAAAGGGCATTTTAAAAAATGCATAGAGATGAGATCTGGTTATATTTTTCACTAAAGAGTAGTGATAAAGAAATTTAACATATCTCAAAACTTTTTTGACTTTTGGGATTTTCAAACACTTTAGACCTTTATAATTTGCATATTTTCTGAACTGTTATTGTATTATGATAAATAGGGATTATCATATATTTTCAGATAATGTTTTCTTTACAATTCAACTTTTATTTGTAACTCTTCCATTTATTTTAATTACTAGCACAGTGTGCAACATTTATTAATCAGCAGAGCCTTTTTAAGTTAAAATACTAAATTAGCTAACCCCATTAACACAGAATACTCCAAACAGGCAGTAATAGGAGAGGTAGCTACTGTGCAAATCGTATTAAACATGCGGGTGCTCTAGGGCACAGTTAAGCATGATTACCCTCTTTTGATCCAGTATTCCTCTGCCTCTCCCAGCTAATTTCCACTGGAAATTTACAAAGTGCTGCCTTCATTTTTCCAGCTTAATTTTTCTAATGAAGTTCTGGTACTTTATAACACTGGAAATACAGATAATAAGCCTGTGTATAATTAAGAAGTTCTAGAATTTGTCTACAAAAGAGCCCTTTATTACTTTGGCTCTGCTGTGGGAACTGTGCTCTTGTTTTGTTCACTATTTCCCTGAAAAAAAATTTTTTTAATAAATAAATGACCACAGAATACTAGAATTCTGTTTCTGCAACATCTAAGGCTAAAGAACTTTAAGATTTATAACATCAACATAATGGTGATAATTTGGAATACTTTCAGTGATATCCTGAGAATATTATATATACTTTTGGTGTATGTAATTGAACAAGTCATAAAAAGACATTTGTAATCTTTTAGTTAGGTATTATCAGATTCTATACACGCTTCCTAATATAATGCCTTAACATATGCTAGATCAACTTTTGCCAATGGCCTTTAGGTCAGCTGATGAGGTCCATGGAATTTCTGTTTTGAAAGAAGTATAGTAATTTTGTGCCATATTCAGCATTATTGTATCAGTATGGCATTTATACAGCCCTGATTTTCCTGATTTGGGTTAGTGTTTAAAAGTGTGTTGGGATCAGAAGGAACTTGAAGCCTGAAAAGAAATTTTCCAGACAGAGCAAAGACAATGGGGAGAGGAGGTAGCCTGTATAAAGCCATCTCTGTGTTACAAAGTGCATGGCTTCTGTGGATTTCAGCTTGCCTTCTGAGGCATCTTGTGAAGCTCAGCTCATGGCTTTGGTACCTCATGAAAGGAGTCAGAGACCAGTTGGAAAGTCTGGGTAGAGCCAGAGCGTAAAGGACCATGTGAACCATGGTAAAGTATTTGGACGTTACCATATAAAAGGCCTTTTATGGTATAAAACCATCACTGGAGTGAGGGGGTCAGATAGATTAAAAATATTACTTTATTAGCTCTGTTCTTGGTGAAGATATGAGAGTCAGTGGTGACAAAGACTAGTTAGAGGACCATTACTATAGTCCAATTCAGAGTTAAAGAGGACTGCAGTAGAACAAGGACATTGGTAGCGGAGGGGAATGAAAAGTTTGACGGACACTTTATAGGTAGAATCCTGTGAGCCCTAACTCAAATCTAGGAAACAGTCCGATAGGGTGTGGATGGTGTGGTCAAGGGCACAGATACATTTAGAATCACTGTCTTAGAGCTTTCTTAGCTGCAAAGGACAAAGATCCATTCAAGGTAACTGAAAAATATAAGGGTGTGTTTGAAAAGATGGAGCAAGGAATCTTACAGAAATATGAGGAACCAAAGAAAAATTGGACTAAAGGGACCTTGTGGGCTGCAGGGGTATGGTTTCTCTCTCTAGTGGCCTCTCTGTTTTTCTCTGCATTTCTGCCTCTTACCTTCTTTCTACTGATCAGCTTTATCTGCTAATAGTTTCTTTCTCATAAATCTTCAGCTTACACCTAGTTATCATGGCCATTCCAGACCTGATTCAGTATAACCTTCCAGCTCTAGAACCCACAGCTTGTTCAGTTTTTCAATTCAAATTCCTGAAAGAGAATCTGTTTTGCTCAATTTATAAAATCAAACTAGGGGGTGCCTGGGTGGCTCAGTGAGTTAAACCTTCTGCCTTCGGCTCAGGTCATGATCTCAGAGTCCTGTGATCAAGCCCCGCATCGGTCTCTCTGCGCAGTAGGGAGCCTGCTTCCTCCTCTCTCTCTGCCCGCCTCTCCACCTGCTTGAGATCTCTGTCTCAAATAAATAAATAATATCTTAAAAAAAAATCAAACTAGCTCACGTAAGTCATAGGATTGGAACACAATAAATAATATGTGTTAACGTAATGGATATGTTAAAGTAACATATGAATACAACTAGCATATATAAAATGAAGCATAAATACACATGTATATATATAAATCACAGTTATGATCTTGGGAAGGGTGTGTTATATTATATCAAATACAGTGTTTTATGGGAGTAGGGCCATTAGCAAATATTTCTTCAGATTGAGGGCTGCCAGGCAGAGAATCCTTGTAGTGCTTTGACTTGATGGCTTCTGGCGGAGTTGATTGGCCAGATAGTGATGTCCTTCCTTGACTAAGGAAAAAATACAGGCATACCTCAGAAATATTGCAGGTTCAGTTCTAGACCATGCAATAAAGTGAATATTGTAATAATGCAAGTCAAATGAACTTTTTGGTTTCCCAGTGCATATGAAAGTTACATTGACACTGTAGGTTGTCTATTAAGTG
Source organism: Taxidea taxus jeffersonii (assembly GCA_003697995.1). NCBI lineage: Eukaryota > Metazoa > Chordata > Mammalia > Carnivora > Mustelidae > Taxidea > Taxidea taxus. The sequence continues at coordinate 40,373 of ML101506.1, read as the reverse complement.
TATGCAACAGCCTTATGTCTGAAAATGTGCATACTTTCATTTAAAAATACTTTATTGCTATATATAAGTGATGAATCACTAAATTCTACTCCCGAAACCAATATTACACTACATGTTTACTATGATTTAAATTAAAATTTGAGACAAACAAGAACTCAAAAGGCTCTAAATATTTAAATGTGTAAGAATAGTTAATAAAGCATTCTTTTCTAACAAAAAAATTAAAAAATAAAAATACTTTATTACTAAAAAATGCTAGCCATCATCTGAGCTTCCAGCAAGATGTAAACTTTCTGCTGGTTATGGGTCTTGCCTCAGTGTTAGTGGCTGCTGACTGATCAGGGCAGTTACTGAAGGTTGGAGTGGCTGTGGCAATTTCTTAAGATGAGTGAAATTGGCCATATCAATTACCTCTGCCTCTCAGGAACGATTTCTCTGTAGCATGCGATGCTGTTTGATAGAATGTTACCTACAGTAGAACTTCTTGCAAGATTGGAGTTAATCCTCTCTAACTCTGCCATGGCTTTATTGATTAAGTTTATGTAGTATTCCATATCCTTTGTTGTCATTTCAACACTCTTCACAGCATCTTTGCCAGGAGTAGATTGCACGTCAAGAAACCACTTTCTTTGCTCATCTATAAGAAGCAACTCCTCATCTGTTCATTTGATCATGAAGACACCACTTATAATTCTAGTTATCCTATTTCTACTAAATCTGTGGGTACTTCCTCTGTTGAAATCTCAAACCCCTCAAAGTCATGCATGAAGGTTGGAATCAACTTCTTCCTGACTCCTATTAATGTTCATATTTTGATCTCTTTTCATGAATCATGAATGTTCTTAATGAAATCTAGAATGTGAATCCTTTCCAGAAGGTTTCAGTTTGCTTTGTCCACATCCTTCAGAAGACTCCTGTCTATGGCAGCTGTAGCTTTACAAAATTGTATTTGGTAAATAATAAGATTCAAAAGTCAAAGTTATTCATTGATCCATAGGCTGCAGAGTGTATGTTTTATTAGCATTCATGAAAACAACATTATCTTGTCCATCTCCATCAGAGCTCTTGGGTGACCAGGTATATTGTCAATGAGTGGTCAGTGGGCTTAAATATTCAGTGGGTTTTAATGTTGTGAACAGATGTGCTGTCCAGGCTTTATCATTTCATTTAAAGAACACAGGCAGAGTAGATTTAGCATAATTTGGAAGGGCCCTAGGATTTTGGTATGGTACATGAGCACTGGCTTCAACTTATAGTTACTAGCTGCATCAGCTTCTAACCAGAAAGTCAGCCTGTCCTTTAAAGCTTTGAAGCCAGGCATCGACTTCTCTCCAGCTGTGAAAGTCCTAGATGGCATCTTCTTCCAGTAGATTTTGTTTACATCGTTTACATTGTTTACGTTGACAATCTGTTCTTTAGTGCAGCCACCTTCATGAATTATCTGAGTTCAATCTTTCAGAGAACTTGCTATCACTTCTATATCAGCACTTGCTACTTCACCTGGCACTTGTATATTATGGAGATGGCTTCTTTCCATAACCTCACAAACCAACCTCTGCTAGATTCAAACTTTTTTTGCAGCTTCCTCACCTCTCTCTGCCTTCACAGAATTGAACAGAGTTAGGGCCTTGCTCTGGATTAGGCTTTGGCTTAAGGGAATGCTGTGGTTGGTTTGATATTCTATCCAGACCACACCAAATTTCTCCATATTGGCAATAAGGCTGTTTCATTTCTTTATCATTTGTGTGTTCACTAGAGAAGCACTTTTGATTTCTTTCAAGGACTTTTCTTTTCCCTTCACAACTTAGCTGAGTGGAGCAAGAGGCCTAGCCTTTGGCCTCTCTTGGCTGTTGACATGCCTTCCTCTTTAAGCTTTATCATTTCTAGCTTTTGATTTGAAATGAGAGACATGTGACTCTAACTTTCACTTGACTACTTAAATGCCATTATAGGATTGTTAATTGGCCTGACTGCAATATTTTTGTGTCTTAGGGAAGGGAGGCCCAAGGAGAAGGAGAGATGGGGGGAAGGCCAGTTTGGCAGAGCAGTAACACACAGAACATTTATTAAGTTCCCTGTCTTATATGGGCATAGTTCATGGTGCCCCAAAGCAATTATAATAGTAATATCAAAGACCATTGATCACAGATCACTGTAACAAATATAATAATGAAAAATTTTGATGTATTTTGATAATTACCTAAGTGTCACAAAGATACAAAATGCTATTAGAAAAATGGCGCTGATAGACTTGCTCAAAACAGGGTTGCCACAAATCTTCAGTTTGTAAAAAGCACAATATCTGAAAAGATCAGTAAAACAAAGTATAGTAAGATGAATTATGTACAAAGTATGTAAGAAGAATTATGGATTTGATAAGATGGAGGTTTTGAGTATAAGTTTAATTTGGGAGCAGCTCTTTTTAAGATTTCCTGTTGTGCATCTAGGTAGATATTCCTAGTGAGCATTTGAAAATATTGGTCTTAAGTCAAAGAAAAACACTGTAGCTAGAGATAAAAATTTAGAAATCATCACTGTAGAGGAAATAGTTAAAACCTTGGTGGTGGAAAAATCTCCTAGGGGCGAAGCTATATAGAGAGAAGATTAAGTATAGATTTCTTGGAGTTGCTTTAAAGTTAGGACCATGGTTCTTAATTAGGTTGCTCATCTCCATCACCTTGAGGCTTAAAATTATATACATATGCCTTCCTCAGTCACAGATATTTTTACTCAGTAGGCAGATGTGTTTGCGATATATTCTGCGGTGAGTCTAATGCACCGTTCTGGTTAAGATAAGTGTCATTAACACAAGGTGTTGGCAGAAAATGTAAGTCCGCCAAGAAACTGAGAAAGCAAGGAAGAGAATCAGGAGATTCTGTGCAGATGTAAAGAAAAGAAAATTCACTGCAAGGACTGGATGAACAGCATGATCCAGAGGTCAAGTCAAGTGAGAATGAAAAGAATATATTGGGCTTGGCCACTGGAAAGTCATTCATTGATAGCTTTGCTTTCTTCTTTAGATATCAGCTAGTTCATATTTCTCCCATATGCTTCAGGACTTCATAAAAGAACTCACCCAGTTCTTTGCCAAACTTCAGGCAGATGTCTAAAATTTTACTCTTACCCACCCATGGTGATATATATATGTTTATATGTATACACATTTCTTTATATGTGTGTGTATATATATGCATAAAAATATATACATATTAAAGTATTCAGATATTTATATTTTAAAATGGATTTTTAAGTTCATATTTTAAATTTTAATATAACATTTTAAAATAGAAAAATATAGACATATTAAAGTATTAAAATAAAATGGTGCCAGTATCATATATGTGCCCATGCTACATATATGTCACCACTTTTCTAGAATTTTAATATTCCACTTCAGAATTGTGCTGAAAATTAATATCCACTTAAGCTACCTATGTATTATAGAATCTGTATTATTCTGCTTTTAAAGACATTTTGGAACATCTTTGGTATAGTCACAATTTCTTAAGAATAACTGATAGTGATTTGCATTTCATCCATAAGTCTGCTCAGTAACGTGAGATACAATATATTTTAGTTAGAGACCTTGAAGTCATTGAAAGTGCGAGGTGCTCGGCTGTAAATTTTAAATCAGATGTTACAAACTGATAGTTTCTGAGTTGCTTACAGTCTTCAGACATGTTATATTCACATCCTACCAATTTTCTAAAAACTAAATTAATTGAAAAGTAATTTAAAATGATAATTAAATCTTTTGAAAATCCAGATTTTCCAGTTTATATTAAAAACTAGATGATCTAGAAACAGTGGCCCACTCTTTTTACATTCTTAGTTTTTGTATCTGACTCACTGGTGTTACCTGCCTAGTCCTTCCAGATTAAAATATGGAGACCCTTGTTCTAGTTAATGAGCTCCTCAAGAACAGAGCCCATGACTGATGCAGTACACTCAATGCAATACTTGACAGATGGTAGATACCAATTTTTTTATTTTAATTTTTAATGTTTAATTTTTTTATGTATTGAGCTTGAGCTTGAACTCTCATTTATTTTGTCCTAATCTCTCTAATTCACTCACCAAAATTATTCTCATTGAAAATGATTTCATTGAAAGAAAAAACAAGCAAAAGAAAATGAATTACATTGTGATTTCTCTTTGGTCTCTATTAACATTTCCCTATTAGTCCCGGTAATAGGTGGGCCCTATGCTTCTGTTTCACTTTCTCTTACTTCCAGTAGAATTTTCCAGACTGTGTCTCTTAAAATGCTAGTCTGGAAGATGTCAATGAGTTTTCTGTCAAATAGGAAAAAGTTGCATTCAAAACAGTTAAACTGTTTTTTTGTGTGTGGCATTTACAGGGCTTCTCAGTCTTAAATAGAGTTTTATTTAGTGTGAGCTTCAAAGAAGGAACATATAATGTATAGTATTTTGCAAACTTATTGACCTATTCATTCAACAGATATTACCGCATGCCTGATATGTGCCAGACACTGTATTAGGCATTGCGGACAGAGCAGTAAACAAGATAGAGATCTCCTGGCTTTGTAGGTCTAATAATATAGTTGGCTGAGAAATCTCCTTATCCACACATCATAGTTTGGAATATGCTACTCTGGAATATTACTTAACAAAGAATATTTTCTTTTCACTAATGATTTTTTTTTAGTTTCAGCTTATTTTTTCCTTAGACCTTCTTAACAATAATTTATACAAGTGTTTCCCACAGCCTTATATTCCTTCTTAATTACATGTTACTTTTTATTAAGTTTTTTTTTCATTTTAACTCCAGCATAGTTAACCTGTGTGATTATATGGTCTTTATATCAATTATACAAATCCTTAAAAATATCTGAGCTCGTCCTCTTTAGCTATATTGGCATCTTTGTAAGTTTAAAACATCTGATATAAATGGCCTAAAAGAAGAGCCTGTGTGACTGTTACTTAGCTGGAACATTTAAATTTAGTATCTTTTAGCAGAGATTTTTTTTAAAAGATTTTTCACAATTAACCAAAGAACAGTCAGCTCTGCAAAACATATGTCAGTAAGTTGTTGCATAGCCATAATAAAATTACTGAGTAAGCATGCCTTGAGATTGTTCATAATAATATATCTGGGATTTGTATTATTTTTAAGTTAAGAAAAATGTAGGAAGAAGGGCAAAATATGTCTTTCCATTTAAATTTAGAAGCTGGCAATAAGCTTACTGTCTAGGTGAACAGATAGTCTTGCCATTTGCATTCCTTAAATACTACATTTCTGTCTTCACCCTGGGGGAGAGACCTGTGCTATTGAGATTGCTGTTTAAATAGTTTATGAGTTTTAAATTTCTGCTCTGAATTCCACTCTAAGGATACAATACTTCATGTATTAGACAGTTGGAGCTGTGATTACATTAAAATCTCAGTGAAAGCTGTTTTCTTCCATAAATAAAGCCCATCTGATTCCTGTCCCAATCTGTTGCTCATTTCATTAACATCTCTTCAACCAAAATTCTAGTGGACTAAAACATCTTCATAGAGCAGTAGACTGTTTTGATATCATTCTATTGATATTAGTGAGTTATATGTTAGGTTTATCTGGAAATTTGGGTTCTTCATGCCTATAGTGAAAACACTTTATTTCTCATATTGAACGTAGTAAAAAAGAGTCTTAATTTGCTAAAGTTACTCTAAAATGCAGATTATTCTGTATTTAAAGGAAAAATATTCCTTTTTATGGCCCTTTTTTACGAATCAGACCCGAGTCACTTAATCTGATTATTGTTTTAGTAAGCTAAAATTATTCAGTATTGAGACATAATTGACATATAGCATTATGTAAGCTTAAAGCGTACAGCATAATGATTTCGCTTAGATATATTGCAAAATGATGTACATTCATTATTTATTCATTATATTAATTCAATATTCATATTAATTATACACACTACAAATCTAAAACATGTCTCAAAATATAATTGACAAAATAATTTGCATATTTCCAATTATGTGTTTTATCAAAGTGCTTTATCTTTTTTTAAAAAAAGCTCTGATTGGTTAATGAGAACTGAGTCATCTGATAATGAGAGCATAAATGAATTGGTTATAACTCAGCCCTCAAAACATTAAATCTACCATTTTCTACATTATAATGATGATTGTAATATTGAAGTCTAATAGAATCACTTTTGAGCAGGTGTACCTTTAAGATAACATGAAAATTATTTGTTGATTGGTCTGTTAGATTAAATCAGTTTGCTTGATTCATGTTTAATCTTTCAATTCTTTCATCACGTCTTTCCAAACTTTTACACCTACGTGTCTTTGCTTGTCCAATTAAGTTTTATGAACTAGAGAAATTCCCTCTGGAATTAAAGGAAATGCCCTCTCTTAATTGGCCCAGAGTGGATTTTTTTCCCCCTCCTATTTTACTTTCTTTACCTACAACTAAATAACTGTTCTGTTTTGAACATTACAAAGTTCTGAATCCTTGCTCCTTTTTTTTTTTTTTTTGCAAATATTTTAGATACATACCTTTTAAGCAAAGATTGTGGGATGAATTCTATAACTCACTCCTGTATCCCCACTGGGGAGTGTCTTTCCTTCCAGTGTTGTTAATAATTGGGAGGGGCTGCTCATATACTAAGATCTTTACCAATGCAGCTTTTTTTTATATATAAACATATAATATAACCCCACCACCCTCTCCTGACACTAATGCAGCTTTTGATCTTTTGAGCACATCTGCACTTCTGCCACCAAAACACCCTCCAAGCCCCCCAAAAATCCATTATAGGAATCCATTATTATTGCTATAAGAAAAAATAATGGCATGCTTCCCACTCTGTGTTGTACATGAGATAAAACTGATAATTGATTTTCTGAGAGATTCTTTGAACATTTATTAACTCAGTAGTACAGGGTTAAGAAACAATATTATCTTAGAGTCATTCTTAATAAAGTTAGAGGTAAACTATTGCTTGCACATATGAAATTTAATTACTTAAATATTAAGACAATAAAATTCATAAGCCCTTATTTGCTATGCCATCATCTCATTACTTTATATTTTCTTGTCTGTAAAGTGTAGGAGGTTTTAAAAAACTTGAAGACTAAATTATTTTATGATCAATTTGAGACAATGGAAAAGTATTTTTGTTTCCCTTTCCCACAAGAAAAAGTGGATCTGTTGATAGTCACTTATTACATAAGAGTTCCTCTTTATTTTATAATTAAATATGAGAAAAATATTTTTTTCAATAAAAGGTGAAAAATGTTGGACATGTCTTGGTATCAAAGAATCATAAAACATCCGATTTGGCAGCATGGTTTGAAGAGAGCAGTGTGGTAATCAGCCACCTTTCCTTGATCCCACGGATTTATTAGCCTTTGTAATGCTCTGGTCAAGTCTGCCTCTCAGGTCAGCTTAGAGCCCAAATAATGAGCCCACTTTTGGCAATAGTATTAGTGAGGAGAGAATAAAGTCACTGGGAAAATAGTTCCTACAGATGTTAAGTAAGATAAAACTGTTGAAGCTTAGCCTGTTCTGATAGGACCCAGAATGAAAAGCATTCTTTCTATTTTCCAAGCAAATTAGCTATACACTTAAAAGATCTTACATGCATGTTCCAAGCTCGTAACCTCTGAGTATCTACTCATACCAGTCCCTGACTTGCTTGCTCTTCTTCAATTCCCACATGTGTCTAATGAGGTCTGACTCATTTGTTACAGCTCAGGTTAGATATGTCCTACTCTGGTTTACTATTTCTCTTGCCTCTGGCGTAGGCAAAAAAACTTATTTGCATTCTTTTGCATAGCTCATTGGAAAATTTATTATGGTCTGGAACCAAATTCCTAACCAGTAAAATGTTCTTTATCCTGAATAAAGTGTCCCTTTACTCCTGCCTTGTGTTAATGCATATCTTTTACTAGGAGCTGTTTAATAGAGAGAGGACTGATCTAGGGCATGTTCGATGTTTGAGATGTGTTCCCATAGGCATGTATCTTGGCATCTCTAAATTGTTATCACCATGTCCATTTTGGGACAATTTACCTATGTAGAATCCATCGTGGCTTGCATAACTACCCTCCTGAGCAGTCAAAATTTAATATAAATGTAAACTTAAAGACAAAGTTTTATAATGTATAAAGATCTATAATATACAACTATATATATTCTTATTTACCATATAGTCATATCCACCATAAGACTCTACATGATCTACTTTGTTTCCTTTATAAAGAACCCAATTTCTAGCTGCGTTGAACCCCTTTCAGTTCTTTCAGCATTCCTTTTTATGCTCTACCTCACCTCCGTGTCTTTGTACATATTTTTTTTCTAAAATAGCCCCTACCAGCTTCTTAACTTGACTAACTATGTGTCTTTCATTTCTGCACACACAGTCTGAAAAGATAACTTTTCTATGTCCCATCTCCCAACTCCTTGCCAATAAACCCTCCACAAACATAAGCATATTATTAACACAGATGCATATACAAACGTAAACCTTCCTCTGTGCCTCAGTAGCCTCTTTTGTGTACATTGGACACAAAACTTACTCTCCTGTGTTGTCGCATTCTCCACTCCCTGCTAAGGTGAATTCCTCTTAGGGTAGTGCATCTTCCGTCATTCTATCTCAGTGTTCTTTGAAATGGTTAGTATATAAAAGTACTTCATTTAATGTTTGTTTAATGAATGGATTTTATTAAGACAGTAGAGAACTCAGTGTGGATTAGAGTGGGATAATTAGGCTGCCTAGGAAAACTGGGTGTTAAGCTGGATTTTGAAAGATGAGCAGGGTATGGATCAGCATATCTGGAAGAGAGGAACATGGATAAAGACACAGGTAGGATGGAAAGACAGAGAGAAAGAGAGGAGATTGGCATCAGTGGAATGGCAGACAGGAAGTGGTAGGAGACTGAACAGATCAAGTGCATTCTAAGAAGTCTGACAGCTGGGCTGAGGAATATAGGCTTGGGTTAGTGGGCAAGAGGGTTTCGTAATTTGCAGATTTTAGTTATTTGGCAGTGAAATAAACAGGTCGGAGGAAAACCTAGAATTATGAGTGGCAATAGTTGGACTATAAAAAAGGGGGGAAAGTAAAAGGGAATTATAAGAGAAAAAAAGATAATTCATTAGTCTTCTTACTTGGAAAATAATATTAGGTATGTTAATACTAAAGACTTTGTATTTGCAATGGACCTATTTTCCCTGAAGCTAATTGACTATTTTTAAATTTTTGCTTCCTGAGACCTATATAAATTCTTCCCTAACTGCCCACACATTCAGGTAATGACGTGTTCATGAAACCACTATGTATCCACATTATATTTTAGAATTTCTTCCAGATCTGAATCTTTGATGAGGTTATAAAATAAAAAGCTAACCCATATCTTCTTTAATACGGTATCCAGCTAATTGAAAAGAAATCACTGCAAGTATGAGGTAAATCTGAATATATATTTAAAACCGGTAAAAGATAACATTTTGAAAAAGTAATTGGTATTTATCTAAAAGTTTGATTATAAACTAAATTGATTTTTAGGGTTTTTATAGCTATTTATACTTTTATAGAGCAAATCCTATTTCAGAATTAAATCATTTCTTCCAGACTTGAAGATAAATATTTGAAAATTATTTATAAAACGTTAAACATTTTGAATATGTGTACCTATATATGCACATATATACATATCCTTAAGAGTACACATGCATGTTACTTCAGTGAAACATTATGGTTGAATGAAATAAAATTAACTTGTGGACAGGAAAATACTTAGTCTTTCAGCCTTGTCTTCTCAGCCAACCATTCCCTTGAGAAAGCAAATTTTGTTCAGACACAAAAGAAAAATGTACTATTAAAATGCAATTCAGAAGTGATAAAAACTGTAAGTGCAGCAGCCGGCTCACAGCACCCCCTTTGTATACTCAGGGACATTGGGGCCACATTAATTTTTGTGTGTGTGATGTCCATCCCATGTGCAAATTAGCACTGGAAGGACCATAATCTGTCTTATATGAGAGCTGTTTTCCCAAGAGTATGTGTAATACATGCTTGTGTAATTTTGTGACTCAAAGCTCTGTGTTCTGTTTGTTTTTATGTTTTAAATGGTATTAGAGATGTTTTCTTAGGAAAAATATTAAAAAGGAGTTTATTAATAAACATTAAAAAGGAATTGTAGAGAAGTATGAAAATTAATGAACTAATGCTGCTTTCCTTTATTGTTTTTTAAACAAATATGTAAGTGCAATGGCAAAGAATCAAATTTTCAGTTCAATTGAGATTAAAAAAAAACCTTCCTTGTCTTAATTAAATGAGATAATATATGTGAAAATATTGACATATGGTTATGGGTTAATAACTCTGTTGAACTTCAACTTTATTTTTTCAAAGCCAGAATTTCAGAATATTCTTCTCAGCAGAATATTTCATCTCACTATATAAATTTCTGTTATTGCCCAGATATCTTTCTCTAGTTTCTTTTATTTAAACAACATCCAGCTCCAACTTCATTAATACCATATCCTCTTTGATTATATTAAATAAAAATTTTTGAGGTTTACTCCTATTTCCTTCATTAAAACTCTTTCCTCCAGACTATCTTTTATGTTTGGATATGTGTCTTTCTTTCATGTTGGTAGTTTCCCCAATTGATAATCCCTTCTTAGATTCATATTAAAGGAGATGCTAAAAATCAGACTAGAAATGTATTTGTATGTGAGAGTGACTTTTTGACTGATAGACTTTTAATTAAGAGTACATCAAATGTCAATATTTGAAGTTGTTTCTCTGGGCCCTCCTAGTATATTTTTGAGACGATGTATTCATCTGAACGCAGTATTTAAGCCCAGTGCCAGTTCACATAGATATGAGCAAGGGAAGAGTTCAAGTAGTAGACACTGATTTGAAATTTATATATCCCATTTGGTGTCTTGAGCTTTACAGGGGTTCTGCAAAATCTCCCTTCCCCTTAGGCCTCTCCCTCTTCTGAAATCTTTCATTTTTGGATGCCCTTTTTAAATTAAGAACATTTTTTTATACAGTGAATTTTTAATTGCCTGGCATCATTAATTGATAAATTCATTCTTTAAAATTTTCTGTATTTCCAGAATATTTGAGACTTATAAAAAATTTAAAAATAAAGTCTTAGTATCTCCTTTTGCTGAATAAGAAATGAAATTCATAAAAGTTAGTAACAGAGATAGTGGCAGAAGTTAAAGTGGAATCCAGTTATTCTGATTCCAAACCATGTTTTATTTTCACTATGCTTTACTACTTCTCTAAATTCTAATGTTTTTAATCAAATGTCTGAAGAAATAAAATTAACATCACTTAAATGTTCTTTCAGGTTTTTGCCATTTTCTTCTTACCATAAAAATAAAAAGTACACCCCATTAATGCATTCATCAAGCAAGTACGGTCCCAATTCTTATGGAAGTCGTCATTTTAGAGATGAAAATCCTAAGAAATGGATCTGTGACAAGGTAAGTTAGTGCAACATTAACAAATGATGTTCCTTTTGAAAGGCTAAAAATAACACACTGATTACAACAAACATAAATATTCTCATACGGTTAACACCTTCATTGTTATAAAATTATTTATAGCTATTTCATGTAAAAGATAACACTGCTAACTTCTCTAGGCAGTAAGAGATCTGTGTTTTTGTTTTTTAGTGTTACATGTTTTTATGTGTAATGACTCAGCTACCCTATGATCTATGGTATGCATCATGGCTTTGCCAAAGCCAGCCAGGGTCAAAACTTGAAATCTGTGATCAAGAATAGCCAAGCTCTCAGACGTGGATATTAGTGCTTGATTGCTTTCTCTCAATCTCTGTGTGTGTGTTGATAGATAGATAAGTAAATAAGTAGGCAGGTATGTAGATAGATAGGGATAGATAGAAATGCATGTGATATGTGTATATATGATACAGAAGAGAAGAAAGCAAATATTTATTGATTCCAGAGTTACATTTGCTAGCATTTAGAGAAAATTTTCTGAATAGGGAAAATACCAAGGTGTCTTACACAATGAGGTAAAAGGGAAGTTCTTACTAGGTGTTAAGCCTATTATCTAAATGAAACTATAACTTATTTATAGAAATAACTATGCAGATAAAATGAAGTTGTAAGTGACTTTCTGGAAAGGGGTTAAAGCCACTGAGAGCCATAGAGCATACCAGACGTATTGGTTCTATTAATGGACTGTCAGTGAGGATTTACTCATTTACACACAGCCTCCTTCCAGAAGGATTTAAGACACCTTACTAAAAGGCAAATACAGTAAAGGCTATATTTTAGAAATAAAAATAGAAGGAAATGATCTTAGATGAGACCAGTGTCTATACTCACAAACAATAAAGGAAACAATTACAGCAGTGCTAAGTGATAGGAATTTCAGCTTGTGGATGGTAAAGATGAAAAGGAAAACACAAGTTGAAGACATATCCTCATTACTCAAGAGGAAGACATATGTTAGACCCTTAAGAAAAATGAGATCTTTCTTTATTTTATCAAACTATAAGGAAAAGTCTTTTTTTAGGACATTATAAACACAAGATTACCATGGGTAAGTCACTGGGGAGTAACACAGATACTTTAGAAAGTACCTTTTTCTTCCACCAGCTAAGTCCTCTTTCTTAAAAAATAATCTAAAATACTATAATCCATATCATAGGGAATAGGTAGAGTGAGTAGTTCAGTTTGGCTCACTGATTGAAAACCTAAATACTGGTGACGATGTTATTCTTGGCATTTGTTTTTTTTTTTTTTTTTTTAAAGATTTTATTTATTTATTTGACAGACAGAGATCACAAGTAGGCAGAGAGGCAGAGAGAGAGAGGAGGAAGCAGGCTGTCCGCAGAGCAGAGAGCCCTATGCGGGGCTCGATCCCATGACCCTGGGATCATGACCCAAGTCGAAGGCAGAGGCTTTAACCCACTGAGCCACCCAGGTGCCCCTTGGCATTTGTTTTTACCTGATAGGCAACCATTCAGAATATAGGCTAAATATAATTTTCAAACTATTTAATTTCATATTTTGAATGTATGTAATGTGATTTTTGCTTTTATGCCTTCCCACCATTTTATTTAATTCAAAGAAGTGCTCATTTCTTCAAATATAAATGACTTACCTTAGGACATTAAGCTGCTTCTGAGTAAATAAGACCCTTGTGCAAATGTTTCTTTCCTAAAATAATACAATACTTTTTGGCTTTAGATGACAGATTCACCTCATACATTCTAACATATTTTAGAATATGCATCTATCTTACAGAAGTAAGCAACTTCATGGAAATATAGACACTTTTGGATATATACTAAAGAGAAAAAGTTTATTTTGTTCTTTTGAGGAATTGTGTGTGCCTCCATACTTTTAAAAAGTATACATACTTAAAACACTAATGACAAATATTTGTTCTTGTAGACCCTGAAAATTAAGAGAGAAAAGTATAGTGAGAGGTCTTAATAAATACAATAAAAATTATTAAGAAGTCTTAATAAATCATGAATTATAAATCATGAATCCATTTAACCCTACATAAAAGCATGTAGAAAAATACTAAATGAAAATTGAAATTCCATCTTTTCCATCTTCTCTCCTTTCCTTCTTATTTCTTCCTACTTTCTGATCTCTTCAAATAAATAGATTAAACAAATTACCTTCTGTGTGACTAATCAGTACATTAGAGAGGTAGCCATTTTATTGTTTATATGTTAAGTCTTATAACTGTTAGACATAATTTATATTTTGATTTTGATGTTAAGTCATTTGGGTGAGAATTGGGTTCAGTAAATTGCTAAAAGAAGGCTTCTTTTTCTTTAGTTTTAAAAACGTAGTTTCTTGATTAATGAGGTTGGAGACCACAGTTTATTCATTATTAGTGGAGTAAGGATAGTTTTAAGGAGGCTAGAGTTATTAAGGTCAAAATATTGAAGAAGGATAGGCTGATCTGGTTTTTGTGCTTTTTCTGTGGGAAGATAGACTGTTTACAAACATTTAAATTATATGTAACATTTATTTGAAAGCAATAAATTGATTTCAACTAAGAAACAACTCCATTAAATATAGTTGGTTCCTGTTCTCCACCTCTTCTATCATGTTTGGGATTATCTACATGGAGAATTTCCTTTTCTTCTATCACCTGTAAGCATGGAGGTTATAATTTTCCAGTCATTTGTTACACAGTGTTAAAGGGTAGCAGTTGAGAGAAAATCAAATGTTAATTAGATACTCTTTCTCTAATCATATTCACATTAAATCAATTAAGTATCAAATATTATTTAATATTTGTTTTATTTTTAATGCTGTGGATCTGAAGAACACTTTACAAAGACATCAGAAAGTCAACAAAGGAGAGCAAATAGTTTTTTCTTCATAGTATGAAAATCAATAATGAAAAATAACATACATAATTTTTCCTTTTTTTTTACATACATAATTTTTCTTAAAAGAATGGAAATCTTTAACAAAAATGTAATAAAGCATTTCTTTTTTATGTAATTAGTGATGGTAACTTTTAATCAACTTAAGTTGTATCTTTTTAAAAAAAATTTTATTTAAATTCAATTTAGGTAGCATTCAATGTATTATTAGTTTCAGAGGTAGAATTTAGTGATTCATTAGTTGCATGTAACACCCAGTGCTCATCACATGCCCTCCTTAATGCCCAGTTGCCCCACCTTACATGCCCTCCTTAATGCCCAGTTGCCCCACCCCTCTAAGTACCTCCTATGCAGCAACCCTCAGTTTGTTTCCTAGAGTTAAGAGACTCTTATGGTTTGCCTCCCTCTCTGTTTTCATCTTACTTTATTTATCCTTCCCTTCCTTACTCACATTTCTTTAATCTGTAAAAGCCCCCAAGTTGTTAGATTCTAGGCCTGTTTCTTAATGGCAAAACTTTAAGTTCAGGTAAATAATTGGTGTTTATAAACTACTGTGCTTATATCAATATTTAAAATAGAAGTGAAATTCAATAAGGAGCATATACCAGTCAGTCACTATTAGTTTAATCTATTTGGGTAGATTTAAACAAGTTGGACAATACAAAAATTCAGTATACTAAAAACATTCTTTTGGTTGTCAAAACATTCACATATGTTCGTATTTACTGGAGCAGAAATAATAGTCTAAGGCCTTTATCTGAATTGGAATGAGTTCTCATATGCATTTTAGATGACTGATTTTAATGGAACTATTTCATGTTTTCCCACGTTTGCAGAATTCAGAAACAGACTTTTAAGATAGTTCATGTTGATGGAGCCTTTCTTCATATGCCTTATTGTAGGTGAATTACAACAGTAGGGCAGCCCCTTTTGTTATTTTCACATGCATTTTGGTCCTAAACAGGATTTCATAAGCTACAAAGCATAAAAATACCTAGTACTCCAAAGAATTAATTTAGAGAACCTAAGCATATTGCACAGAACATAAAGTTGACCTTTACCGTCTATGGCTTTTGGAATGGAGTGGGATGTGGAACACATCATAGATTTAATGTGGCACATCGCTGTCTGCAGAAGCTTGGGTGGGACTGGGACTGCTTGCCCATGGCACCCGGTGATTGAATCTGCTGTCACCAGCATCCTGATAATAATGAACATTCAGCTTAACGACCGTGATTATGATTATCATAATTGATGTGCAAGTACAGTGTGTGGGGATCATTACAGCTGAACTGTATAGCAGAGAAACATGCCTCAGTTATGGATAATTTTACTTTTATGCATTGATTGGGATAAAATATGTCCTTCTATTTAAACAGACCAGCTTCATATAATTTTAAAAATCTTTCTGTATATGTTGATTGATGATTATGCCCTTGCTGAAAAACAGCCCCTTACAGTTGTTTGTTTTGTGTTGTTTCGTTTCATTAGTAAATGTAAACAATTAAATAATTAGGTGTAATTGAGGGAAAATATTTTGGTTATGAGGATGGCCTTCAATAATCAAGTATTCAGTTTAGGTGTTTTGTTTTGTTTTTCCCTCTTTCTCTCTCACAATACACCAGGGACTAAAATTCTTCAATTTTTTTTTCTATGATTACCCTTGTATCAGTTTTCTTGAGGTCACTAAGCTTCAGAGAAAATAATAAGTTTGAATAATCTTTGTCATAGATCTGTAGATGCATTTGCATATGTGTATATTTATATATACTCTATTATATACTTTAGAAAACTGGATGGAGCCAAATATTATTTATCAAGATAATATTTAACCTAAGAATAATGTTAAGATATATATATATTTATGCTACCTTTGCTTTTTAACCACCTTGTTTCTGATAGATTTATTATATTGTGTAGTAATTTTCAGTTACACTTTTACAAAGGATTTCTGATTTGAATTTTAACTTGTGAATGAAAATAATAAGTGCAGTGATGTATCCAGGATTTTTAGTAGATTAGATCTGACCATATTAGTCTATGATTATTAACCTAAGGGCTTAATTTGCATTTGAGTCTAAAATACTGCATTTGAGTGATGAACAAACATAATGGACATTTTTGTAAAGCCTGGAAGGCCATTAAAAAAAAACTTTTATTTTGTAAATTCAATAAAATGCTCAAACATTATGAACATTATCTCAAACAACATGAGATTGAGAGATCTCTCCATCAGATTCTTAATAACTGTAGAGTGCTAAGGAGACTGTGGCAAACATTTCCTCCTGAGATCTGTAAGATTCCATTCCCCAGGTAAGGTGCTCACCCCTAGATGTGCAGCTGCGCAGTGCGGTGTAGGACAGAGTGTTTGGCAGCCGGAGGGTCAACAGTTTGCCGATAAAATTCTTCTTTCGGAAGTTTTTGGTTCTAGTGTGATTCTTGAACTTTATTAAGAGTTCCGCTGTAAGTTTACCTCTAAAAATTCAACATATGTCAGTCTTCTCTGCATAATTACTAATCTAGGATAACAAGAATTAAATTCTTCATCTGACAGAAATCTTGGAATATGTTATCTGTATTTCTCTACAATTAAACTCTTAACCTTAATTTAAAAAACTTTAAATACCTCTATTTATTTTGTTGTTATTATTGTCCGAAAGTGGATTAACATATCATTGAAAACTTTAGGCTTCTAGACCTTTTGCCCTCATTCCTAGGTATAGGATCATAGCTTTAATTTCTTTCTGTGCCCTCCCCCCCCCGCCAAATGATATCTTTTTCTGACTTGGCAAAAGAGGAGGTTTCCCAGAATCTAGAGCCCCAAAATGAATAGAAATATAGCTAGTAAATATTCTTGGTGTCTTAGAAAGAGGTGGACTTTGATCTTAGGAATCATAAAAGTGTTTGAAGCATTATATGAGTATGAGAGTTAACATTGCCAGTGCTTATTCAAGTGCCATTGGGCTATGTCTGCAGGTTTGGCATGGAAAAGTCCAAGAGATATTTGTCTGTTTTCTAGGTGGGCCCCTATCAAACCACACTAAACAATAATGTTTGAGCATTTCCACTGCAATGAACATTCTATTCTTATGCATATATCTTTGCCCTAATGAATTCCCGAAAGTGAAATTTCTTTCTTTCTTCTTTTTTTTTTTTTTTAAAGATTTACTTACTTATTTTGGAGACAGGAGAGAGGAGCAGAGGGAGAGAGAGAGAGAATTTCAGGCAGAGTTCCTGCTGAGCATAAAGCCCCACATGGGGCTCCATCCTAGGACCCTGAGATCATGACCTGAGCCAAAATCAGGAGAAGGCCGCTTAACCAACTGGGCCACCCAGGTGCCCCTGAAAGTGAAATTTCTGAGTCAGGGCTGTGATGGTTGCTTTTATGTGTCAGTTTGACTAGGCATTAGACCATTATTTAGTCAAACAGTAATCTCAGTGGTGCTGTGAAGGTATTTTGCAGATGTGGTTAACATCTACCGTAAGTTGACTGTGAGCAAAGCACACTACCCTCAATAGTGTAGGCGGATCTGATCCAATCAGTTGAAAACCTTAAGAGCAAAAATTGAGGTTTCTTGGAAAAGAAATCCTGCTGCAAGACTATAATATTAATATCTGCCTGCATTTTTAGCCTGACAGGTAAACCTGTAGATTGGGATTTGCCTGACTCCATAATTGGATAGGCCATTTCCTTAAAAAAACTCCTGTCTGTGTGTCTCTCTGTCACCTTTCATCATTAGTTCTCTTTCCTTGGAGAACCATGACTGATATAGAGGGCTAACACATTAATTTTTTGCTAGATTTTTGGATTTTCCATGTTTATAGAGATATGAGTGATGTATATAGTATTGTTTTAGGTTAAGGTCTACAGCATAATGAGTTGATACACGTATACCTTAGTAAATGATTCCCACAACAGGATTAGTTAATACATCTGTCATTTCACAAAATTACCTTTCTCTGTGTATGTGTGTGGTGACATCTAAAATACACTGTCTTAACAACATTGGTTCTCCAGAACTTTTTCATCTTATAACCAAAATTTTTTTTCCCTTTGACCAATATTTCTTCATTTTCCCCACCCCCAGTCCCTAGGTACTAATCTACTCCATTTCTGTGAGTTCGACTATTTTAGATTTCATATATAAATAAAATCATATAATATTTGTCTTTCTCTGACTTATTTTACTTAGTATAATGCCCTCAAGTTTCATCCCTGTTGTGTCAAATGACAAAATTTTCCTTTTTATTGCTGAATAATACTCCTGCGTGTGTGTGTGTGTGTGTGTCTCACATTATCACATTGTCTTTATCCATTCATCCATCAGTGGACACTTTGGTTATTTTCATGTCTTGAATATTGTAAGTTAACTGCGATGAACACAAGGTTGTATATACATCTTTGAGATAGTGACTTCCTTTCCTTTAGCTATATATCTAGAAGTGGGGTTGCTGGGCCATACAGTAGTTCTATTTTTAATTTTTTAAGGAACTTCATACTGTTTTCCATAATGACTGTGCCAGTTTGCATTCCCAAAAACAGTATGTAGGGATTCTCTTTTCTCTGTGTCCTCACCAACACCTGTTAGCCCTTGTCTTTTTGATAATAGGCTAACACATCATTAAGGCTTTTGTTACATATTGTTGAACTGTCCTAAAGAAAATGTATGGTTTGTTCTAGAAGAATGGCAGTAAATATGTAGAGATTTGGATTAATTTTAGAAGTGTTAAGAATGCAAATAATGATAAAATTGAAAATGAATTAGATATGGTGATAAAGTAAGAAAAAAAGAAGTTTGCTGATTACTAATAACTTTCTGCAAGGGACAAACTGAATTCATAGTGTTACTATTCACTGAGAATGGGAAAAGAAAAGGATCAGAATTTTGGGAGCAATTATAGGGAAAAAATCTTGAGCTTAATCTTATACACATTTGAGATTGAGATGACTTTGATTCATCCAAGTAGAGATGTTAAATAAATAGCTTAATATCCATGTTTGTTGCTTGAAACAACAGCTTGGACCAGAGTCACAGAATTGAGTGTATCTTGTTCACAAATAAAATTTAGTATATTCAGTTCATAAATAATAATTGAAATCCTGACAGTGAATGAAGTAGCCTAAAGTAAAATATAAGATAATGAGACGGCAACTGAAAGTCTTGAGGAATGCCAACACTTAATAACCACTTGGAGCCAGATGAGCTATAAAGGAGGTAGATAAATGTGAAGGAAATCAAAAGAATATGCTTATCAATGAAGTCAAGAAAAGATAATGCAGGAAGAAAGGAGTGATGAGCCATGGCAAATGATGCTGTGAAGTTAAAGAAGATGAGGACTGAAAAACCCCCTAGATTTAGCAAAATCAAAGTCATTGGTTACTTAGCAAGAGCTGATTCAGTGACAATATGGGGAACTAAGCCAGAATGGAGTGGTTTGAAGAGGGAGTAAAAAAAAACAGTATGGGGTAGGAAGGATGGAGGAAAGGGAGAGATTGATCTAGTTAGACAGTAATTTGAATATATTTGGCTGGAAAAGGAGAAGAGAGATTGATAGGGCAATGGCTTTAGGGAGAGAGAAAGTGAAGTACCCTTTTTGTTTTAAAGATGGAAGAAGTCTATCATGAATCAATTCTACTGTGCTGTGTGAAATTATTATTTAACCAATTTTCTATGATATATGTTAATTTGTCTTTTAAATTCACCTTTTTGAATTTTCATATTTAGAAGCAATGCTGAGCGCCATTGCTCCTGCAGCTTAACCTTTGCCTACAAATGTGTTTAAAGTAGTTGTTCCCTAGCAGAGGTGCTGTTGCAATTTGGGCAGTGTATTAATACACTTTTGGCTCTCACAGGGGTGGGTGGAGGTAGGTGCTACAGGCATCTAGCACCCATCTTGAGGCTATGGCTTACTAAATTTCCTTTACTGCACAAGACAACTCCCCGCTACAAAGAATTATTTGCCTAAAATGTCAGTAGTGCCACTGTTGAGAAATCTTGGGTTAAAGAATATACATGTTTTTAAGACTTTTTGGTTCATCTTCCCAAATGTCTAAACAGAAAGGGTGAACTAATTTACATGTCCAACTGGCAATTTTTGTGAATTTCCATTTCCCTCCATCTCATCAACTCTGAGTATTATTTTATCATCATTAATTTTATTAATAAATAAATATTTTTATTTGCTTGGGGGTTTTTGTTCCTTGAAACTTTATATGTGGGAATTCCTTGATCCCTGATTTAAGGTACATTTCTTCAGAAAAGGTTGTTGTTTGTTTCTGCCAAGAGCTTAATGGAAAAACTAAATTTTGATTTCACATCCAAACCTCTGTGAGTTCAAGTTCATTGTTAAGGAACTCTCATGAAAGACTTTTTTTTTTCTTTTTCTTTCTCTCCACTCAACCCAGAGCCAAGAATAAGACAGGGGCACATGTCAAAGTCTCCCTAATAGGGTCTTTTGCTTTTTCTAGTTCACCTACTAGGAATGTTATTTTTTTTTTAGGAGTGCTGGTTTCATACAGAGTTCTCCAGTGTAACTCCCACACTCTGCTGCTGTCCAGTTGTAAATTTCTTGACCGTGTACCATGTTATGCCCAGACACTAGGACTATAAATAAATATATACCTTGGAACAAATACTGACTGTAGCCCTGACCAGACTTGCTTTTTTTTTTTCTTTAGAATCCTCCCCCCGTTTTTCCCCCAGATCATCTGTGCATTAAAAAGATCTTAAAATCTTTTATCCAGAAATTTTAAGTGAGAGAAGTTTTCTGAACATCTAGTCTGCTGTATCGCCAGAAATTACAGTACTGACACTCTTTCCGTATCAAATGTTGGAATAATTTTTGCTAGGTAACAAACTATTTTTGTCAGTTGCTTTTAGAGGGGAATGGTTCTTTAGGATACGCTTGTGAAATTTTTCTAAATATTAAATGATCACTTATGTTTCTTTTGCTACCTTTAATATACTGTAAAACGATTTAAAATTTATTCTTGTAGAAGGATGATTCAGTTTTACACTTTTTACAAATAGCTCCCGAGCTTCCTTAATACCATTTACTCTACTCTACCATACTTCTTATGGTTAACAATTCTATTATTTTTATTATTCACTTCATTTAGTTACTATTTTATTTACTTTGGGACTTTCGTAGACTTTTTTTTTAAAGATTTTATTTATTTATTTGACAGAGGTCACAAGTAGGCAGAGAGGCAGGCAGTAAGAGAGAGAGAGGGAGAAGCAGGCTTCCTGCCGAGCAGAGAGCCTGATACGGGGCTCGATCCCAGGACCCTGGGATCATGACCTGAGCCGAAGGCAGAGGCTTAACCCACTGAGCCACCCAGGCACCCTGAATTTTTGTAGACTTTATATTGATTTTATGTTAACTCTTTTATTATATGTGCCAGACTTATAGTTTTATATATTACATATTTTAAAAAATTTATCTCAGTTATTTGTCAAGCAGATACAGAATATCAGAATATTTTTTATAAATATAATGGTACAGTGAACTCTCCACCTGATTTAGAAAAAAAAAAATTCTTGTTATTTTGAATTCTTATGTGGCACTCTTAACGATTCTGTCCTTCCTGTTGCTAGCTAGAGGTATCTACTATCCTGAATTTTTAATAATTTCTTTGCTTTTGTCTGTACTTCTATTACATGTATTTTTGTTCCCAAGCAGTTGTAAGCTTTACATAATGAGGCACTTTATATAAATGTCTTTTTATAAGTGTGCAAATTATACCACGTGTTTTTTTTAACGACTTGCTATATAAGAGACTCACTGTGTGTGGCTGCATTTCATTTTCACTGACAAAAAGTATTTCACACATGAATTTGCCACAATTTATCGATTTTACTGGAGATGAATGTGGGGCTTGGGGTAGCCTTTTTGCTCTGATAAACCATGCTGATTTGAATGTTATGTTGGTTCTTTTACATACCTTTATCTTCATATATGAAAGAAAGGTATGGCTGAGTGTATATGTACATCCTTAAATTTGTCCATAAGAATGTATTTTTCCAAATACTTTACAAATTTAGCATACAGCGGGGATATTCAGTATTCTGCCAACATATTTTTGCCAATATCAGATAGGTGTTAACATTACAGTTTTAATTAGCATTTTCTTGATTTTAATGAAGTTGTGCTTTTTTTTCTGTAAGAACACACCATGTCTTTCAATAAAAATTAGGTTTTTTCACATAGATGCTTTGCATTTGTTACTAGGCTTATTCCTAAATAAATTATACTTTATTGGGGGCGCCTGGGTAGCTCAGTGGGTTAAGGCCTCTGCCTTCGGCTCAGGTCATGATCCCAGGGTTCTGGGATCGAGCCCCGCATCGGGCTCTCTGCTCCGTGGGGAGCCTGCTTCCTCCTCTCTCTCTCTCTCTGCCTGCCTCTCTGCCTACTTGTGATCTCTGTCAAATAAATAAATAAAATCTTTAAAAAAAAATTATACTTTATTGTTATTGTGAAAAAGTTCTTTTCTCAGTTATTTTCTAACTTGCTCTTGTTATGTAGTCATCTCTGTCGTACATATGTGTTTTTGTTATTGTATTAGTTTATTCAGGTTGCCATAAAGTACCATAGAACAGGTGGCTTAAAACAGCAGATAGTTACTTTCTCACACTTGTGGAGGCTGGAAGAGCCAAGACCAGGTGCTGTCAGGGTTGGTGAGGACTCTGAATTGTAGACGGCTGCCTTCTTGCTGCTGTGTCCTCACACTGACTCTGCTCTGGGCATGCATGGAGAGAGAGAGAGGAGAGGAGAAGAGAGATTGAGAGAGAGAGAGAAAGAAATATGTCTCCTCTTCTTCTTGTGATCCCAATCCTACTGATTACGTTCTGGAGCTAGAATCTCTCATTTCAAATTATTACTTCAGTGCATAAAATTTTGAACAAGTTTTTAAAAAATATTTTATTTATTTATTTGAGAGACAGAGAGAGCATGAGAGAGAAGGTCAGAGGGAGAAGCAGACTCCCCATGGAGCTGGGAGCCCGATGCGGGACTTGATCCCGGGACTCCGGGATCATGACCTGAGCCAAAGGCAGTTGCTAAACCAACTGAGCCACCCAGGTGCCTAAAATTTTGAACAAGTTATTTGAATTCTCTGTATTTCAGTTTTCTCATTTGTGGAAAGGGAACATATTTTACCTTACAGTTTGCTTTGATGACAGAATCAGGGAATCATACAAGTGATTTGGACTACCCAACATGATAAACATAGACCCTTTGGTTTTGTTTCCTATTCTGTTTTTCTATTAGTATATTTGGATTGCTAATGTTGTAATGATATCCTAAATCTCTAATGTCCTCTGTATTACTTAAAAATTTCTCCATCATTAGCCCCATTTCCATGTGTTAACATTATAAAAGCTATTTAGAAAGTAATAATAAAATAACACTAATAAATTGATTGAGTCCTAGATGATTAAAAGATTAATTTGCCTTGTTTATTTTCCATACTCTATATATTTCATGTTTTACTATTACAAAAATTAAATATTGAAATGTAAATATATTAGACGTCTAACTTGCATTACTTCTAAGACAAATATGTGAAAGCTTGCTATCAAGCTGAATTTTTACTTATAGATAACATCTCCTATCCTTTTGTATCTTCAGTTGATTTTTATGTCAGAATATGAAAAGCAGTACCTTAAAAATCACTTTTGGTAAATCTCCCAGTGACCACTTGATATTGTCTTTAACTCTTAGAAAAACGAAAAGGAAACCAGCAGTGATACCATAAAAATAAAGGGCAAGTCAAACACTTATAATTTCATGTTACCTTATTGTTTCATATCACTTTATATAATATGCAGACAAGCTCAGTGCACTTACTGTTTCAATTGCTGGGATTCCTACTTGAGAATTCATTTAAAGAAATTCTAAAAATTATTGTTGTGAATTCAGTTTCTTTTAACATACTTAATGCAGTATTTTCCAAATTATGCCTAACCCAATATATTTTTTCCCAAAGATTTTATTCACAGGGTTATTTAACTAAATATTCATATTCTAAAAAGATGGTGGAAGCCACACTACCCAACTGATCTGCAGAATTCTGCAGCTTGTAACTTCTGTTACACTATTAGCATATTGAAAATAGTGTTATTAATTCCAGATTAGTCTATAAACTATTTTTAGGTGGCTATTATAAGGTTACCAACTCTTAGAGAAAAACTTAAATTCACTAGCATGCTCAAAGGTTAACAAATGTGAGATATCAGATGACTAAAAAGTGATAACTTGCTAGTCTGGACAGCAACCGACTTTAAGAATATTTATTAAATAACATTAAGATACAAAAATAGTGAAAATATTTCACACTGCTGGCTGGAAAGATACAAATGTTGACCTTACTTTCTTATTAAATCTATTCCAAGAGCTATTTGCAAAGATTTTGCTCACAATTGGAATATTTAATAAAATCTAATTTTCTTCCTCTGTAATTCCTCAGTTGGAAAATGTGGTCCCTTGATGATGATACAAGGCTTTGAAGAATAAATGGATTTCAAAGAGAAAATTAGATGGTACTTATTATGCTGTCTAACTAGCAATGCATTGTCATTTGTCTGTTGTATTATAAATGTCTTGCTTTCCCTACCTTCTTCATTTAATCATGTAACTTGCCTGTAAGCAGCATTGGAGAAAAAAGTCGCTCTATTACTCCTTCATCTGTTTTTTTGTCTTTGCTCATCCCAGAGACAGCTCACACTTAACGCCCAGGACAGAACACTGCAGGTACTCCCCGACCACTGGGGTCTTCTGAATCCCTTCCACCCACACCCGAGGGAGACGTATTAGTTTCCTCCCTCTACTTCCTTAGGGAAGTTTTTCCTAACTATACCCCATCTCCCAAGTGAAGTTATGTTTGACTGCCAAGTATAGTATTTTTTAAAGATTTTTTTTTTCAATTTGTTAGAGAGGGAGAGAGAGTGAGCACAGGCAGACAGAGTGGCAGGCAGAGGGAGAGGGAGAAGCAGGCTCCCCGCCGAGCAAGGAGCCCGATGTGGGACTCGATCCCAGGACGCTGGGATCATGACCTGAGCCGAAGCCAGCTGCTTAACCAACTGAGCCACCCAGGCATCCCCCAAGTAAAGTATTTTAAAAAATTAAACCTTGGGGCGCCTGGGTGGCTCAGTGGGCTAAAGCCTCTGCCTTTGGCTCAGGTCATGATCTCAGGGTCCTGGG